>APFE031369618.1:2154-91936 GCA_000404065.3 Pinus taeda | reverse complement strand
GGTAGATCAACATCGTAGTAAAAAATGTTTTGATGTAGGTGATTGGGTATTTTTACTGCTACATATCAAGCAAGCTATTTATGAGAAGGAAATGTTGGCAATACTACATGCACTTAAAAAACGACGACCTTACCGAATGAGACAACTCTTCAAGGATGAGGATGTGGAAGCATTCTTTTGTGCTATTTCTATTATCCAACTAAATTGGATAAACGAAGCAAGGGATGAATGGAAGAAGGACGAAGAAGTATGGCCATTTATTCAAAAGTTGCAAAAGATCCTAATTCAAACAAGATTTCCAAAAATTGAAGAGGAAGGAAAAATCATATTGGAACCTGGAGCCGTCACAGAAACAAGAACCCGACAGCTACGAAATCAATTTCAGAGTATCTCATCAAGTGGAAGAACTTACCAGCTGAAGATTCCACATGGGAGGACAAGAATTTTATACAGAAGCATCAAGAACTACTCAAGCGTTGAGGACAACGCTTTTTGAAGGAGAGGGGCATGTTAGGCCCCTATACTACTAGTGTAACCCTGTATTGTTATTAGTACAACCCACTTATTATATTAATGTACCCATGTAGTGCCCATATTGTTACTATTGTGCCCCATAGAAGCCCACTATTATTATTATTGTGCCCTTACATTATTATTGTTATGTCGGCTCTGGTTATGTTATGACTCCTTAGACTCCTATATATAGAAAGGAGGTCTTTTCATTTTGTATCATCCAAGAATTGTTCATTTATGTAATGTAAAGGAGGTTGCCCCCTCGAAGAGGCTGAATTCTAAGGCGTTGATCTATCTTTTCTATCTTTTCTTGAGCTGGTTTCATAACATGGCAGTTCTGGTAGTCCCGATAGTTTTCGCTTTTCCTGCAGTTTTGGATTTTCTGACAATTTTGAATTTTCTGGCAATTCTGGCTTTTCTGACTTTTCTGGCTTTTCTGGTAGTTCCAACTTTTCCAACTTTTCTGACATTTCCAGTATTTCTAACTTTTCCGGAATTTCTAACATTTTTGACTTTTCCAGCTATTCTGGCTTTTCTGGCTTTTCCAACTTTTTGAGCAACGTAGAGCTTATTCTCCCATGACTACATTTAGATCTAGGACATGTTATCTAGGGCAGTGTATACCCTAGGGCACTCCTTCTAGCTCTCATCTTCATCAAGCCCAAAATAGGAAGAAGTGAGATCACAAGAATGAGTGTGTGTGTGTGACAAATGACTTCAAGTCCTCTTCTATTTATACTAAAACATAGAGGTTGAATAGACATGACTGTTGGGCTTCTGAGCCTACATAAGTTGCTGGCCGATTTGACAATTTGTCCATAATCAAAATAAATTCATATCTTCATAAATACTTATCGGAATCAGATGATCTTTAGATCAATCCTACACCTATCAATGAGAGGGATCCAAGAAAAATATCAGCTTCCATAAATAAGATGACCCACATGGAGTTTGGCCCTCATTGCCAATTTTAACACTCCCTCTCAACTAAGGAGAACTCCATCCGCTGATCCATATGTCTAACTGTACTATCTCTGCCATCAGTTCCCTGCACTGCTCTGCTCTGCTCTGATCTCTTGAGCTCTTCTCTGCTAAGCTCTACTTTGCTATGCTCTGCTTTGCTTTGCTCTATGATGCTTTGCTCTGTTGAACCATGAAGAAGAAGAATTAATCGAGAATGTCTCATACCATTCTCTATTGGCCCAAAGTCAGTTTCATCTTAAGAGAGTGTGTCACATCACTCTTACTAACTTGGAGTTAGTTTTATTGATCCCAAATCAATATCACAAGAGAGTGTCTCAAACCACTCATACTGATCCCAGATCAGTTTCATTGATCTAAATCAATATCACAAGAGAGTCTCTCAAACCACTCATACTGATCCGAGATCGGTTTCATTGAACCTAGATCAATGGAGGTCATCCTAGCATAGGGAGTACAGTAGATACAACGATGCGTCCATCAATAGAACTTTAATGGTCCCTATCCTCATTTCCCTGCTCATCGATTAGATGAGAGGTACTTGCCATGAGTCCTTGACTGTATGGAAAGGATGCCTCGATAGGAGAATGAATCATCATGTCCACAAGAGAATGAATCATCCTTTCAGTGGATGCCACAAAGAATTAATCGTTCTAGCCCACAGTCACTACGGAGAACGAATCATCTTGGACCACAGGAGAACAAATCATCGTGTTCCACATTCGCCACAGAGAACGAATCATCCTGGCCCACAGGAGAATGAACCATCATGTTCCACAATCACCAGAGAGAACGAATCATCTTGGCCCACAGGAGAATGAATCACCCTGTTCCACAATCGCCATAGAGAACAAATTATCCTGGCCCATAGGAGAATGAATCATCATGTTCCACAGTTGCCACAGAGAATGAATCATCCTAGCCCACAGGAGAACGAATCATCCTGTTCCATAGTCGCCACAAAGAACGAATCATCCTGGCCCACAGGAGAACGAATCATCCTGTTCCACAATCGCCATGGAGAACGAATCATCCTGGCCCACAGGAGAACGAATTATCTTGTTCCACAGTCGCCACGGAGAACGAATCATCTTGGCCCAAAGAACGAATCATCCTATTCAATAGTCACCACGGATAATGAATCATCCTAGCCCACAGGAGAATGAATCATCCTACTCCACAGTCACCACGAAGAACAAATCATCTTGGCCCACAGGAAAATGAATCATCCTGTTCCATAGTTGCCATGGAGAACGAATCATCCTGGTCCACAGGAGAACGAATCGTCCTATTCATAGCGCACCACCAGGGGAGGGTGAGTCTCCCTGTGGTCGTATGTTGCTCCAGTATGTACCCCAAGCCCCCTAGAGCTCCCAGAGCTCAATGCATGCAACATGTAGGACCCTTATAAGAAGGTCTCTCAACGACTCCAAGTCATTCAGGAAAGTTACAGATTTGACCTTTCCCCAGGGCTTTGACGAAAAATGTCTGCAACCTATACATAAGTCTTAATGTGATGGAGCCTCCTCACTCATCGACTTACCATATCCCAGATAAGGCAGTCTTTGATGTCTATCTGCTGGAGCAATCATCGAATACCAGATCCCTCAATAATCGAATCCCACCTATGGTTGTCACAGAGAATCACAGTGGTATTCATCATGTGTATAAACAACTCACTTAAGAGCTTCTGCAACCATGCAACTTCACACAAGATCATACTTGTAGCTGTGTATTCAGTCTTGGCAGTGCTTATAGCAACCGATTTCTACTTCTTGCTAATTCATGATATCGAAGAAGAATCTAAAGAGAACTAGAACTGAGAAGTGCTCTAGTGATCCTCCACACTGCCTGCCCACTCAGCATTTGAATAATCATGCATTTTCATATTTCCAGCAGTGTATCTCAATCCATGAGAGATTGTGCCCTAAAGATATATCAGAATATTCTCGGAACCAATCTAGTGAGGCTCAACCAAATATGAGCTCATCATGCTAATTGCAAACATATTTCCGGACAAAAGTTCACCAAGAACATCAACGTGAATGAGTTTATGAAACTCAGAGGAATTTCCCAAATATGGTCCGACATCACTACCATATAACTTCTGAAAGTTAATATCCTTGAGGTAGTCACAGGCTTGAAGTTTATCATTCCACATTCATAATCCAACTCTCTCTTACCTCTGCAATGAGAGGGTTTGCACTTGTCAGAAATAGGTCATCCTCATAAGGTGTCGGTATGAGAGGTCTATCATCCACAACCTTCGGGTAATGGTTTGGATCGGTTTCACTCCTAGTGAATCTCAGCTTCATCTGACAGCTATCAATCCTCTCATACTATGCCTGGGGAGTTTTGCTTCAAGCCATAGAGGGCTTTCTTCCACCTATATACATGAGATTTTGGATCATGAATCTCAACCTCCTCAGGTTGTTCCAAACCTGTGGACCTGCTACATGAGGGGAATGGTCCCCTTGTAAGATTTTCCATTGGTACATCTCATGTACTTTCATGCTCTTTTTGAATTCAGGCATCCCTTCACCTTCTGACTCATAGACCTTCGGTGCTATGTGTCAATGGACATGGTCCCTAGTGGACTTCTTGCAACTTGATACAACCCTGAACTCAAAAACATCTTTGAAAATTCTATTTTCAAACACGTACCTTTCCATCGATGAGTGCCACCCTGAAACCTTTGACTTCCATTGGTGAAGTGGACACCAAGTTCTTCTTATGATCAAGTACATAAAAGAGATTCTGTAAATGAATTGAGTTACCCTCATTCAATTGAGGGATAACATTCCCTACACCCTTTCTGGGATAGGTGGCATTGGCTTCAAGTATAATCCCACAATTGTTTCCATCTCTACCAAATTAGAGAATGCATCCATCTATCTTATGAAGTTCCTTGAAGCACTACAATCAATAAGCAAGATTCCCAAAGAATCTGAAGGAGAGGGCCAATACAAGATAACGCTTCTTTATCTTATCAGAAACAACATTTGATTCTTCATACCTGGGGTTCCTTGCTTTCTTTGAAGAGTCAACCATTTCCTTGATGACCTACATTACCTGTCATTCCTTTGATCATTGAAGATGTCCCTGGAATGATAGTTATCTTCATCAAGAGATGTGTCTCTGCCATTCGAATACTCCTTCGCATAATGGTCGAACTTATTGCAACCAAGGCATCTGCCTTTCCTTCCACCCTTAGATCCAAACTTCCCAATGAAATGATCTTTAGGTAGGCCATTAGAAACTTCCGCTACGCCATTATGATAAGATTTTTTGCTTCAACTTCACCCTTGGTGAATTTGAAGAGTGTCATGCGGAAAGAGTTAATCTTGCGGACAAAACCAACCTCCCTAGAAGCCTAAGACTTTCTAGTGACAAACAAGACAATTAAGAGCAATCCTTCTCAAAACATGCATTTACCATACAAGTAATCAAGTGCTTTAGATCCTACCTGTAGTCCAACGCTGTTGTAGTAGTCTAGCCTCGTCGATCCAGATGAGCTCCTCCTTCACTTCAAAACCTGCATTCACTAACAATCAAACGATTACAAAGCACCTGAATATCTCATAAAATAAAACATATTCAACATACAGACCGAGTATATGAAACAACTCATTAATAACAAATTGTTGAGAAGAATGGACTTATTTGTATTAATAGGAAACAAAAGAAACCATTACAACCTGAGCCTTGGTGTTGTGCAAGTTCCTCCCAGGGTCCAGCAAGAGTTTTCCTTTACTTTGATAAGCTCCCCCACTTCCAAATGAAACAAGAAAGGATGGGAATCTCTCCTCACAAGCTTCTACAAGGAAGTCCTAATTCCAGCAGCATCTACCCTTTGGAATGTTCAGCTTTCAACCTCCCCTCCTCTGGCCCAATGCCTGTATTTATATTGTTCTAGAGGAAGTTATTCAGTTCCAAAATCAATGGGATACTCCCTCTTTTGGATGGGGTAGCTCTCTTGATGGGATAAGTTCCTCTATCATAGGGATGCATGAACCATCTAGAGGTGCTCAATACACGTCAAACACTCTTCTAGAAAGCTCTAGAAGAGACCACAAGTAACTTTTTTAAGATGAAACTCGCGCCTTTTGACCTTTAGAGGGGTACGCACCCATCCCTTGGCTTACAGAGCATACAAGTACGTAGGTACAATGAGCTTGGGATGCGTACACGCAAGCAAGGTAGAGAGAACCTGCGTACCCAGAGATAAACATGTTTTTTAATGAATTTCTCTCTTTTTTGAAGTTTGACATGGAGAGCAGAGGTATAAGGCTTGACAAGGAGGATAATATGACTATTGATGGAGCCATATTAACTGCCGATAGTCATGGTGACAAATTTCAGTGTAACACTATGCTCACAACTTTCCTGGAAACCTGTATGAATTTATTGCATGATAGTAAGGTTGTAAAAGGGTTATAAGATCTCACGAATAGATGTACTAGAACCGCACTGGGTGAGCCACGTGTAGTACGAAAGATTGGCAAGCATAAAACAAGGATGAGATAGGAGATGAGACTGACCACGGAGATATAAGAGTATGAAATGGATCAGGTTATTTTGGACCTAGGGTTAGATGCGAACGTCATGCTGAAGCAAACTTGGGAACTAACGGGGAGACCTGCGCTGCAATGGTCTCTGATTCAGCTAAGGATGGCAAATCAGTAGAATATCATCCCCATGGGGAGACTACAAGGGGTGATCGTGGATATTGAGGGAGCAAGCACACTAGATGATTTTGAAGTAATAGAGATAGTGTATGACAACAATCACTCTCCTGCAGTCCTAGGAATTGACTGGGCTACTGATATGAATGGGGTAATCAATCTAAAGAAGAAAAAAATGATCTTTGAGAAGAAATCGTTACGCATAATAGTACCCCTCGATCCTACTGAAAGATCGCACTATATTGAACTAGTCCCGATTATGAGAGTGATGAGGACCTGGACTATATTTATAAGATAATAGCGCGAGACCAAGATCGGGTGAATCCTACCATGGATGGATGGATTACATGGGATCACGAGAGTTCTTGCACTTTAGAGTCCGATGAAGAAGTAGAACGCTGGCTGAATCGGGTACATGAAGTAACTACACTGAATTGCAACATGATAACCTGATTGCTACACTGTGTGTCATCAGAGGTAACAAATCTACCTAATTGTGATGGTCTGAATGAGGTAGATATCTTTTTGGATACATTTGAGAGGGAATTACCACAAAAGCAGCACTTCTAGGTGTTGGACTGGGCACTGCGCACCACACCCGCAAGATGGTGGGGTACACATAAGGGAAGCTTTGATGATTGATGCAAATGTAGGAGGATGATGAGAACACAATTTGGGAAGGTGAAGATGCGACTAATAGACAAGTATGATGGGTAGGATGATCTGCGCGCACATTTATCCAAATGGACCCAAGCTTATGGAGAAAAGCCGCAACTTGAATGCATGCACTTGTTCTATCATACCCTAGATGTGGTCCCGATGAATTGGTACATAAAAATAGAGCTCTACCATGGGATATCCTGTGAGAAGGATTCATGATGACATTCAATTTTGAGGATGGATTTGATAGTATTGATGAAGCATTACAAGAGGTGAAAGCACTGATCTTTAGGATACCACAGGATCCTTTAGACCCGATTAATACTGAATGGGCTCATCAGCTCAGTCACGTGCTAGAATGTTATAATGTAACTACTGAAGAAGAGCATGAGGATCCATGAAAGATTAACATTCCAAAAATAGGGGTTGACCGGGTGGTTCAAGGATTGCAAATTGAGAACCCTAATATAACCGCACCATTGAAAAAGAAACAAGTAAACATTGGTACTAAGGCAGAATCCAAATTCTTGAAGATTGGAGATTACTGGGACAACGCGATAGTGAATAAGGTCACTGAATTGCTCCATGAATACCAAGATTTATTCCCTACCAAGTTTACAGACCTGAAAGGGATAATCAGGACCTAGGTATGATGAATATTACATTGAAACCTGACGTGAAGCCAGTTAAGCAAAGACCTTACCATCTCAATCCGAAATATAAGGAAAAGCTCCGCTTAGAGTTGGAGAAGGCTCTCATGGAAGGCATCATTGAGCCTATGGAAGAATATGACTGGGTGAGTCCAATGGTCGTACATGAAAAGAAGTAGAAGGATGAAATAAGGATATGCATGGATCTTAGGAAGTTGAATGGCGCTTGTGTACATGATCCTTTCCCAAATCCATTCATTGATGAAGTGTTGGACAATGTAGGTGACCAAGAAGCATATTCCTTCACTGATGCGTTCTCTGGTACCACCAAATCAAAATCGCACTAGAAGATAAGAGCAAGACAACCTTTGCGACTGAGTGGGGTTGCTTTCAGTACATTGTAATGTCATTTGGATTGAAGAATGTGTCTGCGATCTTCTCACGCGTAGTTGTTGTTGCTTTCAAGGAATTTATTCATAAGTTATCGGAGATATATTTTGATGACTGGATTGTATTTGGGATAGTTAAATGCCATGTAGTGAGCTTGCATCTAATACTGGAGACCTGTCAGAGATATTAGATCATGCTCAATCTCAAGAAGTGTTTGTTTTGTGTTCCTTTTGGAAACCTTTTGGGGCATGTGGTTTGCAAACAGGGACTGATGGTAGACCCCATGAAGATCACAGTAATACTAAACTTGGAAGTGCTGAGGAGTGTGAAGTAGCTGCACGTTACCCTAGGACATATGGGAGATTACAAAAAGTTTATCAAAGGCTATGCCCAGATCACCGCGCCTATGGAGAAACTGTTGAAGAACGATGTCACCTTTTGTTGGAACGATGACTACAAGAAGAGCTTAAATATATTGAAAGAAAATATGGTCACCGCACCGATTCTAGTCTTCCCAGACTGGAAAAAGGAGTTTCATGTTCATGTCGATGCATCACGTATAACACTAGGAGTAATACTAACACAGGCTAGAAAAGAAGGCTTGGACCATCCTATCGCATTCAAAAGTCAAATATTATCCAAAGCGGAAAAGAATTATTCCACCACTGAGCGCGAAGGGCTAGCTATGGTGTATGCACTCCAGAAGTACAGGAAATACTTGTTGGGAGACCATTTCAAGATGTATATGGATCACTCCACGCTGAAGTACTTGGTCAATAGGCTTGTGTTGTGGGAGAGAATCTGCAAGTGGATCTTACTATCCTAGGAGTATGATTTTGAAGTGGTTGTGAAGTCTGGACACTTGAACGTGAAACGAGACCATCTGTCATGCATCGAAATAGGGGAGGAACCTACTAACTTGGAAGAAGGATTTCCTGATGCGTAGCTATTTGTAGTGCATTTTTCCGATGCTCATTTCGATGATATAATACACTTCCTAACAACAGGAGCTGCACCTGAAGGATACACTATCCAGCAAAAGAAGGAATTAGTGGTGCGCGCGAAAGATTTCTCGGTCATTGTTGGGCATCTGTATAAGATGGGGATCAATGAGATACTGCGATGGTATGTACCTAAGTTTGAAAGAGGCAGCATCCTTGTAGACGCTCATGGGGGCGCCGTCAGAGGCCATTAGGCAGGGACAACAACTGTGTAGAAGATTCTATGCACCGGGTTGTGGTGGCCAACCCTTCATCAGGACTCAAAAGCATATTGCAAGGCGTATGATGTGTGTCAAAGGACTGGCAAGCCATCACGGAGGGATGAGATGCCTTTGAATCCACAAATGACATTGCAACCCTTTGAGAAGTGGGTTATAGATTTTGTGGGACCTATTCAGCCACAGGGAAAGACGGGAGAAAGGTATATTATCACCATGTTGGAGTATTTGACTTGTTGGGCAAAGGCATAGCCTATGAAGGAGTGCATAGACACAACCACTCCAAAGTTCCTCTTTAACCATTTACTGACATGATTTGGCTATCCAAAGGTCTTGACGAGTGATTGCGGTACACACTTCTTAAATGAGACGATCAGCATACTGATAGAGGAATTTTAGGTATACCACCCGAAGAGTACGCCTTATCACCCACAAGCTAATGGGACGGTGGAAGTGTTCAACAAAGTGCTTGAAAATGCACTAACCAAGGTTTTTAATGCTCAGCGAAGTGATTGGGACCTACGCGTACCTGTAGTACTGGACAAACCCCTTTTCGGCTTGTCTATTGTGTTGAAATGGTAATGCCTATGGAATACATCGTGCCTAGTCTGTGCATAGTAGCACTCACAGGTATGACAGATCGTGGAGCCCTCGAGGAGAGGCTTGCATAGCTGAATGAACAGGAGGAAGGAACATTTTTGGTTGGATTCCACCAATACATCCGAAAGCAACATGAAAAGGCATGGCATGATCGACACATCAAGCTACAAACATGTAAGGTAAATGGCCTAGTTTTACCATATGAGAGTAACTTTGATAAATTTCTAGGGAAATTCAGGATGTGCTGGTTAGGGCCTTATATTATTAAGGAGATTACCGATGGAGGAGTTGTACAACTGGTCAAATTGAATGGCAAAACCTTTCGAGGAAAGGTGAATGGCAGTCACTTAAATCCATACACCAGTGGTCCGCACATGTGACTAAATTAAGGTAGCACAATCTTAGTGCTCTAGACAGTTGAAAGAAGGCGTGGGACTATAAACTACACTACTAGAGTGGGGAGTTGCACAATTTGAAAAAGGTGAAAATATAGGATGTGTTATTGGGTCCACAGAAGCGTGGAGGGAGCTGCGCTACCCAGGGAGAAATCACGCAGGTCAGCCAAAATGTGACCGTTAAAGTCACTGTTCATGAAAAGACAACATAAGTGAGGCCAAATAGTGTGGGCGGCCAGCATTTAAGACAAAATTTATGGATTAGATCCTTGAAAATCTATGGCCATTCCAACATTAATGAGCTGATTTTGGGGGGAACGATTGGATTTCAATTCGAAATTCCCTATAACTTACAAGAGGCTGTCCAGCAAGAAACACTTTACATTTTGAGAATTGGGTTGTTGCCCTCGTAGGTGCACATGAGCTATGAATTCTTTCAAGATCTCGTAGCAAGTTTGGCATTTGAACAATTGTCAAAGGAGACATAGGAACTACTGAATAGCGTCACGTCGACATGCACAGAACCTATGAACACCGAAGAAGTGGCAGTTGAGGAGAATGTGCAATAAATGGGTATGGAGCCCGAAGTAGCTTCTCCAGAAGTATCTGCTCCAGAAGTGTCCGAAGTATTGGAAAAGGTCCCTAAATTTCCGAGAACACTGAGACCGAAGGAAACCCCAACCAAGGAAACCACGAAGGGCAAGAATCCTACCATACTAGTGTGCGCGTCACCAAGGAGAAACCCACCAAAGCCCACTGCATAGGAGAAAGGCAAGGACATAAACCTAGAGACAGAGGAAGAGGACATTGAAGACATCCCGATGGATGACGAGGATATCGGAGTTAAAGTAGAGGAGGTTGAAACCTAGGGTGCATACCCTATTACATGGTTGCCAAAGTATGTCCCTCTGTGCAAGTTCCCAAAGGACATTGATGAGAGTAATGTCCCTCCGTGCAAGCTCCCAAAGGACATTGATGAGAGTAATACTCCCTTGCAAACCCCTCTACTACTAGATGAAATTACTTTCGATAGTCCATCCTTGGCCTGTGTGTCGGTACTGAAGCTTGAAGACTGGGACTTGGTGGACCAAGAGAAGTTCCCACATCTAGAAACTGAGTAACTAATGCACCACATCATAGACACAAATACAGGAATGACTACGGTGGAGCTGCGAAGGTGGCTCAAGGGGTTAGAGAAGGCAGGATTGCTAAACTTGATCTAGGTGTCGCACTATAACTGCACCTCGGTGACAGTTTTGGTCATCAAGCAACTATTGTGCTTGGTGCATGATGGGTGTCTGTGATTGGAGGAGCCGATACCCATCACATATATGTTAATCCACTGAATAACGCACTTGTTGTATATAGGCAAAAATCCAGCCATGATATTTGGTGGCAAGGGTGGTGAGAAGGCACTCACAGAATGAATGAAGGAGAAATTCAAGCTAGTAAAGAAGCCATGTGGGTACACTATCTCCAGCATATGTGACCCCGCTGTGAAGGTGGCAATGTAGATCCTTGTAAGCAAGGTGATCTGGAAATTTTTCGTTGACGAGATTTTGGTGCCTATCGTCGTACTTGCACAATAGTGCGTGAAAGGAGTCCAGTTTAACTTGTGGGACTACCTTCACGAAGAGTTCCTGGAGAACTGTCGTGAAGCGCAAGAGCAAAGCAAGACCATCCACTATGTGTGGCACTTGCTGTCAATTGTTCTGGTAGTTTGGGAGCTACCAAAGGAGAGCCAATTCCCTTCAGTTGTGCCAGACCTTCGTGAAGTAGGGAAGTATGCTTCATTTTGGATGACCAGGGACGCTGAGTGAGTTCAGGACAACAAGATCTTCTGGATCTTAATGGAAATGAATATGAGGATGGCCATCAATCGCAATCTGTTATTGTCGCCCATGATATATGCTAACTTGCAAAGCTATGTCGAGTTCAAAGCTGATTTCCATCATGTATATATCAGGGCACGAAAGGACCCTGTGCAGAAGTGGTACAACTTGTCGTACTTGGCCATAGATGACGCCATTGATGTGGTCCTTGATAAATGGCCAGTGTAGTGGTGCACCTCCATGAACTTAGCGATGGGTCGAAGAATGTCTACTTCACAAAAGTAGAAGGAGGAGGCCAAGATGAAGATAGAGTAGTTGGTTGAAAAGAGGAAAAGGAAGCCGCTGAGAAGGCCCAGGCGGAACAGACAAGAAAAGAGGCAGGAAAACAGATAGGTGGCATAGAGCAGGGCTCTGACAAAGGCGCATAATCGCCTTCACCTAAGATCGAAGAGGAGGACACAGAGCAGCACGACACGAACCCTCAGGAGACGTTTGTCTGCATTAGGCACCTGAGAGAGCTGGAGAAGGGAGGGTCCATAAAGAAATTCAAAGCAACCAAGACCTTGTTGGACCCTATCACATTGACGGAGGGCAACTTATATGACATCAGTGACACAGTCTGAGATGTCACAACAGAAGCCTTGCAAAAATTTGGAAAGAAGTGATAGATCATACTAGGGGCTATCCAGACAAGGTTGCAAGATTTGTAGACCTGCGCATCACAAGCTGGTACGGTGTCACTCTGCATGACTATCGACACAGCAAAGGTTGTCGATCTGCTGTGCACGATGGCTTCCAGTGTGCTAGTGGTGTTTGATGGAGCACTAACAATAGAAAATGAGGCTGAGAGGCCCACTGTTAGCGCCTTGAAGGGTGTTGGGCTGAACCTGGTAGCGCTTCCACGCAAAGCACTCCACCTCTTGCAGGATGGAGTAATCACAGAGCTGAGGGCCCATGAGCAATGTGCCCTACTGGTGATCAGTGAAAAAAGGATAAGTAATGAACAGATGGCCCTACAGATAAATTCTGCCATCTCCACTAAGGCCGAGGTGATCAACCAGAGCAAGAAGATCATGCAGATCATGGAGGAGGCATGCAGAATGGTTCGAGAGTTGGCCACTTTGGAGGAGGAGCCAGTCGAGGTCTGCATCTGCAAATTGGCCACAGGGGTGTGCGACACTTAAAAAGAGATGGTGCGGGCTTAGTTGGAGCTAAAAATATAGATTACAGAGCTCTAGTTGAGGGCCCAACCTTCAACATCGCTAGAGGTAAAGGAATAGTGGACGACCGTTGTCACATAAGCAGTCGCGGTGGTGGAGAGTGCAGTAACAAACTGCACACAATTGTTTGATCAATCGCTTAATGTCTTGACCAACTTGTAGGAGGAACCAAACATCTAGAGGCTAGATATGGAAGCACACAAACTCCAACAACGCTATGATGAAGTTAAGGGCATAGTGTGAACCGTCACGCTGGCATAGAGGTTAGCCAAGCTACACGGAGCCAAGCAGCTGAAGGAACAGGTGGATGCAGCACTGCACAAGGAAGCTTACATAGTCATAGGAAATATTGAAGGAAATCTTGCGACTCTGCAAGTGATGCAACAAAAGCTTCAGGCTAAGAGCGCAGGAGCAGTAACTAAGAATATAGTTGAAGATGTGAAGCAGGCAGTCGCTCATTGCACAGCCGAAGTTGCGGTGGTCCAAATCGATCTGGATGGGCTTCGCGCAAAGATCTCCATGCTTATTTAGTGACTCGAGGGTGAGTCACGATGTTTGTGTTGGGGGCCTATTGGGAGTGAGATCCTCCAAGGGTAGGTTTGGGATGTTTAAGCCAATTTTTGTAACATAATTGTAAAGACTCTGCATTTTGTGGTCACGGGGTGCGAAGGTATTATGTATCAAAAAGGGTAGTCCACCCTTAGTTTTGTAAAGTAAAGTTGGCTGTAAGAGACCTACCCATGGTCTGCAAACCATGGGATTGTATAAAATGAGCTAAGCTCTAAGTAGTTTAAAAAATACAGACAATGGAAGATCATGTAATAGAGGGGTAGCTCTGAAGAAGAAATCTAAGTCTTGGGTCGTAGCACAGCTAGAGGATCTATAGCTGAGTGCACAGAGGCCTAGGGTAGAAGTCCGCAGCTGAGTGCGTGGACCCCTACAACTGTGTGCGCAGGGTGGACAGAGTCTGTAAACACTTGGAAGATATTAATAAAGAGAGATATTTTGTAATTTCTGAGTTTTTGTTCTATTATTGCATCTTGATATGTAATGTATGAATCTCCTTTATTATGTTTATATGATGCGCGAATGACTGCAATTACATTGAATAATTGAACGCAATTACGAATATCTGGTTACGCGGTGTTAACTATAACTATTTCATAAGATAAGAAAATCACTTAGATTAATAGGGGAATTTGTAGGGCTCGCTGCTCTAGCAGTGCGAAAGTACCTGAGTACTAGATTAGGGCTGCGCGAAAGTCAATTGTACCCTTTCGTGGAGGTTTTGAAGGCTGGAATAGAAGGCTAGTCTTGCAAGCTCTAGAACAAAGCGACTTGTGTGAAGGCAGGGATAGAAGGATTCAAACAGCATCACAACCATCTCAAGGTGTAGAAACTTGGTTCTAGCATCCCCCCATACTTCTTTGGGTGAGACTTCGGTCCGTGCTTTGCGGGCTCATGTCGAAAGGGCCAGTAGTGTAGGGATTTGTTTGGCTAATTAATGTTGAACTTGGGTTAGCCCCCCTCAAGCCAACACATTCCCATGCCATATTCCAAGCATGAATGTTTGATCTGATAAAACAAGCAATCCAAGAAAAATTAAGGGACCTAGAGGTTAAACAACCTCCACCCTCACCATACTGTGATCACAGCAAAACCGATGCTCCAATCACAATTGAACCAAACTTGGAATGCCATCCGAAATCCATCACTATGCTTGAGTAATTTTCTGTGTCCTTTTCTCTTAGACTTTACCATAATCCAAACTGGATCACTAGGCACTAAACCGAGATGAGTCTCTCAGGCTTTACCACAATCCAAACCCAGATCATTAGGCCCTAAATCGAGACTTCTCCCTTAAGCTTCACCATGTGTCTCGCGAAAACTGGTCAAGAGATTCCGAGGCCTTCGGTAATGGAACTTGAGACCACCTCCACCCCAGATTTTGAAATCCATCCGGTAAACCAAAGCTCAAAATCCAAAATAAACATCCCAACACCATGGCATATGGAAAAAGGCAAGGCTAGGATGAAAACCATTGTCATAACTCAGCAAAGCCATGCCACTGACATCAAGAGAACCATACACCAACATGCAAAGCCATGCATGTCCAAACCAGCTATGAAGTGACATATGCAAAAGGTTACCTGCAAGTATTCTTGTTGAAGCTGATTGAATCCTATTTTCCTTTCCTTGATAATTGCTTTCCTTCCTTTCCCTTTGCTTTTCCTTCTTTGATCCAAATCTAAAGTGTTCCAAGAAACTCTAAGTGACCAAGAGTGAGAGAGAGAGAGTGAATAATGAGAGAGCTCCAAACTTGAACTGACATATTGCCATGTGAAAAAATATTGCCCATTGATCCTCAGAAGCCTTTTATCAAGGAGGCCTCTATTTTCTTCATTTTCCTCCTCATGTGAAACTTGTGACCTTTACCTTCTTTGTCTCCTAATTTCCTTTATTTTCATAAATAAATGTGCCAAAGATGCCTTTTTCCTTTTAATGTCTTTGCCTTTTCCAATTTCCCTAGCCAAAAACACACATCCAGTGATGCCCACTATGATATCTTTGCCTGACAGTAAGCTTGGAATAAGTGTCCCTTAATCGTGATTTTATTTTTCCTTTATTAAATTTTATTACATGAAATTTTCATTAGGGTTGTTATAGGTAGTTTATTTTCTTCTAGGAAACGTAGTTTAGAACCATCTTGGTCATGAACTCATAAAATTCGTCTTTGGAAGTTGCAAGTGAATATATTACTATTGAATTGAAAGGAATGACTTACAAATTCTTTGAAATATCATTTTCCACCATGTTGTGTAGTGATGAGATGTTCTAGACCCTAGACTTGAGGGGATGCAATGTATTATTAGCAAAATGAATAATCACTATAGTTTTAAGTTGTACAATTGTAAAGTTAATATTCATATCAAATAAATGTGGAAGGATATAATATTTTAGTAGGGAATAGATGTATGGATCTAAAAGGTATAGTAAGTACTTTGAGTAAATAGTTGCAAATGATTGGTAACCATATAATGGAGTGATACCGAGGCCCCATTGGATGACAGTAGAGTTTGGTGTCCATGTAAGTTCTCAATCACATTCACCTAATAATCTTCGGACGCATCTTACCCTGAGATTTATGGAGGATCAAATTTCCTTTAAATTTTACTTTTGTTTTTTTCAACGTTATGTTTTGTTTACAGATGTTATATTGAAATTTGTTACGAAACTTTTGGTCATACCTAAAACATAAGAAGAGTGCTGAAACATTTTGCAAGTAACATAATCTTCTCGAACGACCTACCATATCCATACAATAATGGAGGGTAAGAATTACTTATTTATATATATGTGTGTTACATATAATTAGAGTCGATGGAGAAATTCATAGTTGCATCGTGATGTTGTGGAATTATACAGTGTTACACAGAGTATAACCGAAAGCGTTATAGCCCTGGTAACAAACAAAGGTAAATCTTCCTAGATAGTTAGGTAAATGATGGACTATATTGGACTCAGCTAGACTCTGGTCTCATAGTTTTATGGTTTTTATATACTATATGAACCCATTTCCAAGACCTTGAGTTTCCATCTCAATAAGATCTAGTTTGGCTCCAAGAACAACAATCGAAAGAGGTAGAGATCACAAAAAAATGGGTCAAACAGTACGAGGATGACCTATTGATCCGCAAAGAAAATTAATTGTTGCATTTACATGTTGGGAGTATGGCGTGTAGAAATGTTAGTTGTGAAGCATATCCATTTTTATAATGATTAGTAGTTTAAGTTGATGTTACATAAAGGTGTCAAAACCAATGTGTGCACAAGCATTTTAAAGCACTATTGTATGGACTTCAAAGCATCCAAAAGCAATCTAAGCTATATGTTTTTGTATGTTTTAAATTCCTCATAAGAGAAAACCTTTTTTATGCAAAGCATCAAAAAGCAATCTAGGTTGTATGTTTTAAATGCCCCATAAGGGAATTTTTTTTCTTTCTTTAAAGTGGTTGTTGTTGATGGTTTATATGTATGGGGATAATTAGTAAATTGTGGTTAATATAAAGTTGTATATGGTTAATTTATGGCTGATAAGGGTTTATTATGGTTAACATAAAGTTGTATATGTTTAATTTATGATTGATAAGGGTTTATTATGGTTAATATAAGGTTGTATATGAGTGACCATGGTTGAGTATGGTTATGTTCTTTTAAGGTGGTGATTATGGTAGATTATGGTTTACCATGTTGTCTTTGATCATGTTTGACCATATATATAATGTATGACCATGGTTGCCTATGAAATATTATAGTTGACCATGGTTGACCATGTTTTAAAATGTTTGACCATGGATTGCAATATTGACCATGATACACTTTGGTAGAGCACAGTTGAAGATAGGTAACTAGGGTTGACAATGGTTAAATATGGTTGATTATAGTTGACCATCGTTGCCAAATGTTAAGCATGGTTGACCAAAATGACCCTTCGACCTCTTGACTATGGTTACCCATGGTTAACCATATTTGACCTTAGTTGGACCATATTTCCCTTTGGTTGTCCATGTTGACCATTTACCCATGGCTGACCACATGACTATTGTTGACCACGGTTGATCACTTGATGGTGGTTGACCATCTTGTCTAAGGTTAACTATAGATGATTATCGTTAACCATGGATGACCATGTTTGACCATGGTGGACCATGCTTGACCTTGTTTGACCATGGTGAACCATGGTTGATTATGGATGACCATATAGATTATGCATGGCCATGGTTGACTAAGGTTTCCTATGCTTGCACATGAAAGACTACAATTGACCATGGTTTCCAATGGTTGACTATGTTTTCCATGTTGACCATGGTTAAATATGCGATATATGGTTTGCTAGGGTTGTCCATGGTATATGATAGTTCAGTATAGTTGACTAGGGTAGATCACAATCAACTATGAAATACCATGTACATCATCAATGAATATGATTGACCATGGTTGAATATGTATGAACATGACTGACCATGGGTTTCCATGTTTGACTATGGTTAACCATGTATTGGGTGAATTAATTGTCTTAATAAAACAAATCAATTTCTCACACATAAATTATCAGAAATTGTATGTTATTTTAAGGTTATCATGCACAATATATGCGTGAAACTCCTAATTATCACTAAGATTTATTCAACAAGAACTTGACATTCAATAAAACCAAAAGTTCTTGTAACTCTCCACAGTTGTACGAATAGAAATAAATTCAACATAAGTCTCAGTATCAACCTCACTTGCGTTAAAATAACACTCTCCACACAATGTTGGAAATGAAATCACACTTGCATAATAGAATATCACTCATCATTCGAAGATCACTCTTGCTGGAAAGGAAATAACACTCCTTGAAATAAATTGCTCAAATACACAAAATCATTCAACTGCAACCACACACAACTATTAATCCAATCAAAATCAACCCACTCATTAATTACATACACATTGTATCATAGGTAGCAACACTGACTAACTAGTAATTTTGTATCAAGAGTTGTTATAAATTTGTGGTAGCAACTAAACAACAATAACAACACACAATAGGTAAGGATCAATCCCGAAATAACTAGACTAACACACGAGAAATCTGCACTACCTATTCTACAAGTTAACTTAACCAATAGTAACAGTAATATATCTGCGAGAATTTTTAACAACAATAAATTGAAATTGTAACAAGAATTAAGATGCCATGACCTACAAGTTAAATAAAATAAAATTACTACAAAGCCTCTACTAATACAATAGTCCATGCTAAAGAGGAGGGCCCTTCCTCCTTAACGAGGAGCTAGTAAATTACAGCTCACATGCTAGCATAACATATCATGAATAAACCACGAAAAAACTCATAAAATATTGCATTATCTCTTGAGAATGAAATACAAGATGCATGGTTTGGAAGTCATGGTGTTGCCTCCCTGCATAAGGCAGAGGGATCTTGCCTTATAGGTTTTTCTCTTGTCTAATCTCAGTACCAAAATTATCCATGAGAATCTTTTGATTCTCCAATTATTCAAACTAAAAATAAATTCTTAAGCAAATTACAACAAATTACTAGAAATAAAAATGATGCAATAATGGTGCCTCATTTTATCGAGTAACTAAAATAAAGGATTATAATTGTGATGGCTGAGTTGGTTTATTTTTCTAGAGCGATCAAATATTTTCTAGTGCAATGATCTAAGTTGACCTAGCTAAGTAGTAACGTACATATCAACTCACGAAAATGCCACTGAGAAAATAGAGTACACATCAACACAAAATAGAGTATTAACGTCAGAATAATAACAAAAATAATGGTTTTGTGTGACAACATTGAAAAATCATAGAGAAGCAACATCACATCATGTGGAAAAAATAGGAGTAGCAGTATCCTAACAAGTTGAGTCATCCTAGGACCTATACACATTCTTCTTGTCATTTTGTGAGTAAAGTCACCTAAAAATAGTTATCTTCTCATCAAATGCATGCAAAACTACATAAGTTAAGGTGAAATGAAACAATGACATACTTTAATAAAAAAGATAATCCATTGAATAAAAATGATGTGGTTTAAAGGCGAAAGTGGTAAAAATGTTAAGGAAATAGTGGTGAAAATAATGCCAATATGGAGACCCAATATCTCTACCCAACACAAGCCACCACATTTCCTCATGCAAATCCATCATTCAAGCCTTAATGCATGTCATGAGTGCAACTCATTAAAATTGTAAGCCTTTTCTAGATCCTCTATGAAAAGGATCCTCTATGAAACCATAATTTCTAACCATTGTTGCAACAGAACTTGGTTCCTCTGGAACCCACAACACTTTACTCTCCTAGTTTGTTATTACAACCTTGTGGGTTAATTTCCATAGGGGAGTAAGTGAGAAGGACGGGTGTTTTGAATTGTTGTGCAACTTTCCTATTTCTATTTGGGTTAGGTTGAATAGGTAGTTGAGACCATAGAGGGAGATTACTTGGTGGTGCATTAGAAGCAAATTACAGTTGTTGTTGCTCAAACAATTGAGTTTGCATGGGGAATTTCCCTAGAAGGGAGGCTCCAAACCATCCTTGAGAACACAAGAATATCTAACTCGAGGAAGAGGGCCATTATGGCCATAGGGTAGGGTATTGAATCGAAGGAGGACTAGAAGTTTTCCATGGAACTATAGGATTATGAATTTGTTAAGGAACCTATTAACGATTATATATGTTAGTCTCATTATTAAAAGTAATGATAGGTTTTTAGCTATACCTGACAGTTGATTTGTCTCCTCACTTGATTCCTTGAATATTTCCTGTAATCCTAGCAATGATGGACAATGATTTGTTGAGCGTTACTCCTCACAAATGCAACAAATTTTCAGACTACTAAGTGGACACTCTCTTAAGGAGTGTTTCTCCCTACAATTGGAGAAAAATATCACTAGTGATTTTTCAAATTAAGATAGTCAAACATGCATTTATTTTAATATTAAAAGATAAATTCTCTTTATACTTTTATGTTGACAATTTTTCTCCTATTTAATATACATGGCCTTGTTTGATATTTGCATATTACTTTAGTTTTATAATTTCCTTCTTTTCAACGTGTGGTCTTTTCCTAGATTAAAATTTGTTTTCATCTTTAAAATATTTGGTTAATTATATATTTATTTTTTATTATTTAATTGATTAAACTGAAATTTATACTTATTAATAATCTTTTTTATTTTTTACTGATATTAATTAAACTTATCATATATTAAAAATATATTTTCATTTTAATTTTAATTTTTTAATACAATTTATTATCACAATTATTTTATTTTACCTTTATCTCATAATTATTTTTAAATATTTCATTCTCTATCCACCACAATTATCATATCTTTAAACATTTCATTTCATTTTCTATCTATCATAATTATCATATGTCTAAACATTTCATTTTCTATTAAATTACCTTTTACCTTTTTAAATATTATATCTTTAAAGGTTTTAACTTTTTATCACAATTACTTTGTATTTTTAAAATATTATATATTGCATATCATTTTCTATCCCAATAGTCAAGTTATACCATTTTATGTATTATATATTTTCGCAATCAAAATGAGGGCTTTATGAGAACCATACCACACATTCCAAGTTATATCTCTTTCACGTTTCCACGTTGTTGTGTTTGGTCGTTCAAGACTTTGGTGGATTGTGGGAGCCAGCCATAAAGGTGACATCGGAATGTGATCGCAAAGTATCAGATAGACGGCCTTGAAAGTGTTTGATTTGTATGATAATGATTCTTTTTCCGTGAGTTTACTCTTGTTAAAATCATAGGAACTTAGTATATCTGACTTGTATGTGGTTGATTATGCTCTTGGTGTTATAGTGGCTGCTATGAAATTTGATCCTGAGTCTTCTCTCAATTAGGCTTGACAGTTACCGATTCACTATATGATTAAAAAAATAAAAAAAATGAAAAGAGATTTAGAAAATGTCCAGAGCTCCTTTTGACTCACAGTCGGCTAATGTCGCCATTGGAACTGTATTGCGTAGCAGTTACAGAGAAAATATTGAGAAAGCACATATGCAAATTCGGTACATTTAATTCCTCTCGCATCTTGATTCTTCGCTTTCTAAAGCGGCATCGTGATTGACGTTGGTGTGGAAACACTGTGAAAACACATGCAAATTTGGCCAATTTAATTCCTCTGCCAATTTAATTTTGTGTTGTTTACCGGGGAACTGTGATAGGATGTGGTTCAGTCCATTGCAAATTGGAATATTGGCATGATCATTCATTTTTTTTTATGGTAGGGATTGGTGTATGTGGTTACTCTCACATTTTATTTTATTTGAATAATTGTAGATTTTGAAAATAACATTGATTATTGTTGATTTTGAGAATATTTAAGTATTGGTGTCAGATTTTATTTTTATTTTTATTTTTTATTTTATTTATGGTAGGGATTGGTTGTCAATGGTTACTCTTACCTTTTTTATGGTAGGGATTGGTGTTGATAGTTATTCTCATATTTCTTTTATTTGAATAATTGTAGATTTTGAAAATAATATTGATTATTGTTGATTTTGAGAATATTTAAGTATTGGTGTCACATATTTTGAGGTATTTTATAAATTGATTAATAAGAATAAAATAAAAATGAAATTAATTATTTTATTTGTCCACATGCTCTGGCCCATATTTTCAAAACTTACAATCAAAATAAAATACTCCTTAAATTGTAAAAGAATGACTTTTTCTTTGAAAGACAGTGTCCATCTATTTTCACATTTTTTATGAGATGGAGGTATACGGATTATTCTAATTCCATATTCTTATAAGGATACTAACTCTCTTATTGTCTTTTGATGGGAGCAGTGTATTGGACACCAAATTGGTGTATGAGACCCTCTTGTTTGTGGGACAAGGGACCCACTTCTAGGAGAGATTTGACTATTAAATCTACGAAGTCATACATACTCTACCCCCTCTGGTTTTTAACCTGTGACCTCTTAAGAGGAAAAATATGCTCTTAACCATTAGGCTCACTCTAACTATAGTTCTGCTTAGTTGAACGAATAGGAGTGAATTCAATAATTTAAACTATTTTCTATGGAGTAGTTTCTAAGTGTGATTTTTTGGAGTTGTGCAGTGGATTTATGGCTGGAATCCAATAAAAATGTTTAACTATTTACACTGTTTTCTATGGAGTATCCTCTTAAGTGTGAATTTTTTGAGTTGTGGGGCAGATTTATGGCAGCTGAAATCCAGTTAAAAACTTTATGGCCAAATCTTGATTTGTTTTATTTAGACTTTTTTTTTACCTCATATATTTGTATTCAACACCTTCATCGCATATATATGTTTAGTACCTTCAAAAACCCCTAGGACACTTCGATTGTGAAGAGATCACCTGTGATTTCAATGAATCTGAACCAAAATCTAGAACATCATACACAACCTCAATTAAATGATGATTTCTTTGAACAAAATGAATAGCCTTTTCATTGAATAACAATTTCCAATGATTTTCACATTTTGACTGAGATGGGAGGTATATGGATTATTCCTATTCCATATTCCTATAAGGACACTAGCTCTCCCACTCCCCATATATCTCCCCATATATTATAGAGCTAAGGAGCCTAAGACTATAGAGTAATTTGTAGGCCTAAACCAAACCCAACCCAACCCAACCCAACCCAAAGTCATTCTCCCTCTTTTATTAATGGCCTCATGCACTATTTTACAATCTACAGAGTGCATCAGCTTCCACATTGTAGGGCCTCCTACCTTTTTAAGTCATTGTCACAAGGGATCCTAGTGAAAGATGAAGTAGAGGATATATTTTATAAGTCCACCACATAAGATTAAATAACAAACAATTTACTTGACGGTAAAACATAGTTAAAGAACTCAGATACTTCCGCACAGTGAGAAACAGAGAAAAACAGGGCAATGTGCAATAAATGGAAAAACACAATTTCGAGAACATGGGCCCAAGCAATATGTTTTTGGATTATATTTCATAAAACAATGAAGCATTTACAAAACAAAAACAGGAGATATCAGCTCCATTCACTAAGGTAAACTTTAAGATTTTTACTGAAATTACCTCCTCATTGGTTGGTTTAGGATTATATTTCATAAAACAATGAAGCATTTATAAAACGAAAATAGGAGATGTCAGTGACTCAACTCCATTCATCACAGTAAACTTTAATATTTTTATAGAAACTATCTCCTCACTAGTTTGGTTTTGTGAAGCTAATGGAGAAATGGAATGTTCTAGATTATGGAGAACTCATGAGAATGTCCTAGATTGTGTAGAACTAGAGTCTTGAATGTTCTAGAGTATGATAAACTCATGAGTTACCTGTAATTGAGTAGATGAGTCAATTACAATTGAGTTTTTTATAAGGAAAGCATCCATTTATTGTGCAATCAATTTTGGGCTTTGAATGCTCTTTATTTAAGTTAGTATGAGAGCATGGACATTCCAAAAGACATTTCAAAAAGGCATAATCCACAAAGAAGTGATGAGTTCACTCCACATAGAAGAAGAGGAGAAGGTACTCCACACTTTAATGAACCTCTAAGAAGGACAACACAACAAATTCAAACGCCTATTAGGTATAAATATTATGCTTTAATGTCTTAAGTGATGACTATTGTTTAGCCCTTAAATTATGAACAAGCTAAAAATCATAAAGAATGGATGGAACCTATGAAAGAATAATATGACTCTATAATGAAAAATGAAACTTGGGAATTAAGAGAATTACCTGAAAATAAAATCCCTATAGGATCAAAATGGTTGTCCAAGACAAAATTTAATGGAGATGGTAGCATAAACAAATATAAAGCAATATTGGTTGCAAAAGGATATTCTCAAAAAGATGGTATAGATTATGAAGACACTTTTTCTTCAGTTTCAAAAATGAATAAAATTATAATAATGATAACATTAGCCACTAAATATGATTGGAATCTACATCAATTAGGTGTGAAATCAACTTTTCTAAATGGGGACTTAAAAGATGAGATTTATCTTTTTCAACGAGAAGTATTTGTAAAGAAGGAAGAATAAAATCTTGTCTACAAGTTAAAAAGGCCTTATATGGATTAAAACGGACACCTAGATCTTGGTATGAGAAAATCGATAAATTCTTCCTCCAACAAGAATTTAACAAAAGTACAAGTGATCCTAATTTGTATATCAAGTCATATAGAAATGGGGATATAGTATTAATCTCTATATGTGTTGATGATCTAATAATAATAGGGAGTGTTGCTAAATTAATTAAATATATAAAAATACAGTTATCACAAGAATTTGAGATGAAATATCTTAAACAAATTCACTATTGTCTAGGTCTTGAAGTATGGAGAGATAATGGAAGCACTTTAATCACACAAGACAAATATACAAATGAGGTACTAAAGAGATTTCATATGAAAGGATATAAAGTAATGAGCACTACATTGGAACAAAATATCAAATTGAGAAATGATGATGGAACATTGTTTCAACAATTAGTGAGAATCCTAAATTATCTCACTATCAGTAGACCAGACATTGCTTATGCAATCAACATACTTTGTCAATTCATGGCTAAGCCTCGTGATAGCCTTTGGATAGATGCAAAAAGGGTCCTTTGATATTTAAAGGGAACTATCAATTTTGTTATTGAATACATTAATGATTATAATGTTGAATTGATAGGTCATTATGATTGTGATTGGGCTGCATATCTAGATGACATGAAATCTGCCACTAGATATGTGTTCAATATAGGAGTAGGAGCTATATCATGGAGCAATAAGAGACAACCAACAATTTCCTTATCATCAACTGAAGTAGAGTATAAGGCCCTATGTAACAAAACCTGTGAAACATTTTGGCTAAGACAAATTCTTGAAGATATGCGAGAAAAATAGGAAGGACCAAAAATTATCAAATGTGACAATCAAAGCTCTATAAAATTGGAAAATAACCCAGTCTATCATGCGAGATCAAAGAACATTAAGACATGACATCATTTTGTAGGAGAAAAGATATAGTCAAAGGAAATTAATTTGATCTATTTTAATACAAATGATAATGTGGCAGACATATTTAGTAACCCTTTAGGAAAATATAAGTTTTTATTATATAGAGATAAGTTACGTGTGATAAATAATTCATTTCTCCATTAAGGGGGATACTTGGAGTTAATGGAGAAATATAATGTTCTATATTATGTATATGGTATGAATCGGATCATTATATTGTTTTTCATTCATATCGCTGCATCTGAATTGGAAAAAGTGGAGGAATCAGCTCACAAGATCATTTTTACTAGCGGAACCTAGTTCGGTGAAATAGGGTTTGAAACATTCTAGGAGTGTTTTGAGGCATAAAATGATATGTTTTAATGGTAAAAATTTCTTACCTTAGTGTGGCACATTTTCAATATATTCTAGATAGTGACCTTTCCAACGATTCAAGAAGTACGTTAATTCGAGTTCGTATGCAAAAGTTATGTCACTCATAAGTTAATCTTCTTCTTTTCACATCTATAGTTTGGGAGGATACCATGTAAACCCTCATTCTTCATGGAACTAGGGCTAGCCATGTGTTTGTGATGTAAAATACTCTAGAAGATTATATTTTGTAACTCTAGATAAGAGGTGATGTAATAAAACTTAACCACTAGTAATTTATCGGGCTGTGTTATAACAGGCCACTAGGAGGAAGTGACATTCCATTCTTTTGAGAGCCTTTTTCTCCATATCTGAGAAAATATAGCCAAGAGAGATAGGAGGTAGAGCACACAGATAGGATATGGGCACTGTTACAACTCACAGGCCACATGAATTACTTCTTTGTACCTGCGACCATATTTCTAGATACATAAATAGAGCGAAGTGACCTCACCTTCTAGTTGGGTTTTCTCTTGAAAGGGTTTCCCAGAGAGAATATCTTTTGTCTTGTGTGTGTGTGAGATTACTTTTTTGTTCTCTACTTTTATATATAATTTCCATTCACATGCATGCACTAATTATAGTTAAGTCCACAAATCTTAAAGTTTAATAAACTATAATAGGGTATGATTTTCAGAGTTATAATATAATATTATTAGTTCTCTTGTGACAAAATGTCCAGTGCAATGATAAAAAAATTATCCTAGATGACTTTTCACTCAAAAATGAAAGTCAAAGGATGCTTTTGAAAATAGTCTCATTGCATAGATCTTTTCAATCGAAATCTAATGCAATTTGAATGGGATAAAATGGACTTCGGGTGAAGTAGTTATTGCAGAAATAAGTTTGCCATGGTCCTTTGAAAAGGAGGCAAATTCTTATAAAAATGGACTAAAAGGCTCATTGAGAAAAATCACATCGTAGGGTTAAAAGGAGGACTTAACGCAAGGGCGGAAGGACCTCTGATCAGTGATCTCTGATATATCATGTTGGAGGTAGGCTGCAGGTGATATCAAGACCTAGGCAGGAATGATTGTGATAAAGCGGTATCAGATCGGTGGATCAGGTCAACACAGTCCATGGTTTATGGAAAGAACCCCCAAGTCATTACCAATGTGATATGCGATGTGCGATATCGGCGATCGGCATGATCAAAGGGAATACCCTTGGGGTCATTGCAATTGCGAGGTGTGATATAGCGACAGGGCCGATAGTGATACGTCGATATCAATGATTGGCAATCGGTGATCCTCGATACAAGGGCCATTGACATGCGATATGCAATTGTGATATGCTGATAAATCGCGGACCCGATGGGGATTATCAGCACGATTTCATAATATTTGAAATCCAGAAATTTAGATTTTCAATGCATTCCCATGTATTTGGGTTTTGGCCATGCAATGATGTGATTTTGATATTGCGACTAAAGGCAGACCCTATAGGGATTATGAGTGCGATTTCATAGATTTTGAAGTCCAAGTTTTGTGCCCGATAGTGTTTTTCCTGTGTATTTTCGTTATGAGCCACAAATGCATTATTTCGTGGGTTTCGTTTGGAAAGAGGCCACTGGTTCATTTTCCATTGGAAACAACCATCATTCCTTGTGCCATGCTACAGGCGGGCATTTCTATAACAGGGATGTGTTTTGAACTGCGAAGAGGCAGAGCGGGGAAAAATAATGATTCCTCATTATCGAAGGAATAGAGGAACAACTGTGGAATTTGCAGAGTCAAAGGATGCCTTTCAAAAACACAGAGAGCACTATTGAGCTGGGGCTGCTGAAGGTTGCTGAGAATGCATGCAGAGACAGAGAGATAACACAGAGAGTAGAATTGACAGAGGGTCGCTTGGAGGTCGAGCGAACCCAGAAGCTCGTGAGGCAGAGCCAAGAGGCAGAGGCAAAGTTGAGAGTGAGAATGAGAGCCAGATCCAAGAGCCAAAGCTAGAGCCTAGAGCCAGAGCCAAAGGCAGAGCCGAGAGAACAGCAAAGAGATCAAGTGATCCAATTGTTGCTAGTGTCCAGAGTGTGCTGAAGATAGAATAAGGAGTCCAGAGATGTTAAGAGAATTCTTAGGGAGTCAGAGAAGCCAGAAACTCAAGAAGCTCAGAGCACTGACTAAAGGAGTCAAGTCCAGAGAAACCTACATCTGTCTACAGAGTGATAACAACCAGTGGGATAAGATGATATTCTAAACCCATAGATTCAGTTGTAAACCAATGGAGTTGAGCGTGGAGCTTGTAAAAGAATTTATGCCATAATCTAAGAGAGCCTATTTGAGTTGACTAGAGCTCATGGAGACGTAGCCCAAGTGGTTTGGGTGAACTCCATATTATATTGTTGCCTTATGTGTTTGCTGGTTTTCTGCTTTATTTATTTTTATGTGTGTTTAAATATCAGCATAAGAAAATGTACATAAGCACTTGAACAATCTAGAAACAAAAACAAGAATACACCTATTTTCAAGCACTTTTTAATTCCGCAATTGGTTAATCATAAGGTGAAGGAAATATATAAGATTTGGAGTCGGAGAGGTTCTTTTAAGCTTGACAAGAAGCCTTTAGTACCCCATTTCAGATCAAGTGATATCAGAGCTTAAGTTTGATTAACCCCACCTTCAAAGAAGATGATATCAAAACTAGTTATACCAGAGCAAGTGGTATCAGACCATAATGTTGATTGACAGAGCAAAGATTGCTTGTTTGAAAGGTGTTTAAACAATCAGAGGTTGATTGTATGCTTGTTTGCAGACTAACTATTGTTTGAGTTTGTAGAGGTGAAGGGAAAGCTATTGTTAGCTAAGCCCAGGAGAGGATGAGAAGGAAGAAGGGATGAAGGCATTCTTCTTATCCCAAAGGACCTCAAGGAAATCCTTGAAGCACAAGAGGTTTGTTGCAAAAGGTTTCTTGAATAAGCTCTTTGTTAATCTTGTTTGAAGTACTTTTGTTCATTTTGATAATGACAACTTCTACAAGTGAGTCCTCAAATTCTTCTTTCTTCACAAGATTCTTTGATGAAGACAAGAAGCATTACTTGTTCATCATGATGGATATGGTGAAAGAAATGAGTGTTGGACTTCAAGAGTAGTTGAATTCCATGGCGGAAGAGAAGCTGTTGCTTTCTAAGAAATTGCAAGAAGTGGAGAGGCAACTTCATATTGCAAATATGAACCTGAAAAGGATGCATGAGTTGGAGACACAACTCTTTGTTGCCAAAGAAGCCTCAACCAAGTATCAGCTTGAAGAAGAGGTAAATAATTCGTTTTTGTTCTCAAATTCCTCTAAGAATTATTATATTAGTTCTTTTGAAAAACATACCAGAGGCATAGGTTCCAAGTTAATGTTCAAGATGGGCTATGAAGGAAAAGGCTTTGGGTAAACATGTACAGGGTATTGTTGAAGCCAATTGGACATGGACAGTCTTATGAAGCCAATTCACATGTTGTTGCTGATGTGTAGACAAAGTTAACACCTTTGAAATGGATTGGTAAGAAATGGTTAGATTTCTTATCCAATTAAGGTTGCATGTCCTTTGATAATGCATCTATTTGCATTTCTTTATCAATGAGATGCAAAAGGTGAATGGAAAAGTTCAGTAGGAGACTAACTTTGTTGCTACAACATTATGTTCATTTCATCTTCGAAAGTACAGTGTACTTAAGTGAAAGTTGAAGGATGAAACATTATATTTCATTTCAGATTCAAAAGTACAGTGTGCTTAAGCAAAAGTTGAAGGATGAAATGCATGCATGAGAATGATGTGCATGACCACAAGGATGTTGATGATTTCCTTGTATTTGAACATGTATGTGTAATTAACTTGAAGGGCTGATTGCTTTGGCATGCATGTAATGCAATATTGACTTGAGAAAAGTTGATTTGGTCTCCAAGATGGAGATAATGATGAAGTGTTTCATCTTTTGAAAAGAATCCTTGAGATCTTTTCTACATGCTTGACTTGAAGGGTCAATTGTTTTAATGGCATGTTTTGTTGGCTTCTTATCTAGTCAATCATTTGTATGGAGATGTAAAGACATGGAGGTGTTCATAAGATGTGAAATATGTTTCTTTTGTTGAAGTAGGAGTTTAGGCCATCCAGTTGTTGTTTGTAATCATGTTGTTCTTAACAATTGTTGTTGACAGTATGTCAAATAGGTACAAATGAAAATTTTGTGAAGCCGATGTAACTTCACATTTCTTTGATCCATCTTGGATCAATGATGAAGGAAGAGAGGTTCAAACTACCTTCTGTAATCTTCTCAGTAGGAGTTTTGCATGAAATCAAGGAGGACAATGTTAACAAGAGGAAAACGGTTCTTCCCAGGAGGACCAGCACATCCAGGAAGGAGAGTGGTCAAAGGCTTTGGTTTAGAGGCACTATGCAAGGCAAGTGTATGGAGGTTGAAAGAAGAGGGTCTTATTACTCTCATTTATTGTTCAGATCAGTATATCAGAATTTTGGAGACCAAAATAATTTTGGTGGGAAGGCATGATCAGAAAATAATCCTAGATGACTTTTCACTCGAAAATGAAAGTCAAAGGGTGCTTCTGAAAATAGTCCCATTGCATAGATCTTTTCAATCTGAATCTAATGCAATTTGAATGAGATAAAATGGACTTCATGTGAAGAAGTTATCACAGAAAGAAGTTTTCCATGGTCCTTTGAAAAGGAGGGTTAAAAGGAGGACTTAATGCAAGGGCGAAAGGCTCCCCGGCCAGTGATCTTCGATATATCAGGTAGGCTGCAGGTGATATCGGGACCCAGGTGGGACCGATTGCTATAAAGTGGGATCGAATCGACAAATTGGGTTGGCACAGTCCATGGTTTATGGAAAAAACCTCTGGGCCATTACTAATGCGATATGCCAATGTGATATGCGACGTGCGATATCGGCGATCGGCAGATTGGCAGATCCGTGATCGGCATGATCAAAGGGAAGACCCCGAGGTTGTTACGATTGCGAGGTGCAATATAGAAACGGGGCTGATAGTGATACGAAGATATTGGCGATCAGCGATCGGTAATCCCCCGATACAAGGATCACTGACATGCGATATGCGATTGCAAAGAGCTAGAGCAAGAGCCAGAGCCAAGAGAACAACAAAGAGATCAAGTGATCCAGTTGTTTTTGGTGTCCATAGTGTGTTGAAGACAGAAGAAGGAGTCCAAAGACAATTAAGAGAATTCTGAGGGAGTTAGAGAAGCTAGAAGCTCAAGAAGCTCAAAGCGCTAACTGAAGGAGTCAAGTCCAGAGAAGCCTAGATCTGTCTACAAAGTGAGGACAACCAGTAGGAGAAGATGGTATTCTAAACCAATATTTTCAGTTGTAAACCAATGGAGTTGAACATGGAGCTTGTAAAAGAATTTATGCCATAATAAAAAAGAGCCTAGTTGAGTTGATTAGAGCTCGTGGAGACGTAGCCCAAGAGGTTTGGGTGAACTCCATATTATATTGTTGTCTTATGTGTTTTCTAGTTTGTTTCTTTATTTACTGTTATGTGTGCTTAAATATCAGCATAAGCAAATGTACATAAGCACTTGAACAGTCAAAAAACAAACACAAGCATACACCTATTTTCAAGCGCTTTTTATTCCGCAATTGGTTAATAATAAGGTCTTGGAAATATATAAGCTTTGGAGTGGGAGAGGTTCTTGTAAGCTTGACAAGAAGCCTTTAGTGCCCCATTTCAAATCATGCGATATCCATGACAATTTACGGATCATTTGGTATTGGAGCACGTTTCTTTGGGTATTTTGTGGATATTGCATGGATCTAGATCGGCGGGGCTGAAAATCATAAGACCCTAATCATGGGCAATGAATATGTAAATGAACCTTGTGATCGTGCAATGTTGAGGTTTTTGCGGCTCGAACAAGAAGTCACGGATATAAAATGCAATGTAAACCTCATCATGGTAGCCCTAACAAATAAGTTAGGGATATTTGGATTAGATGGGGGTTTGAATACAAAGGAAAAATTAGAATGGGGATTGGGAGATCAGGAAGACACGAAGAACCAGCTGAAGGAAGAACCCAGAAAAGATCAACCGAGTTCGAGTGCTGTGAATCAATCCCTATTCAAAATGGAAGAAAAAGATGATATCAAACCATACCATGATGATATCAATGCTCTGAAGTCGAACCAATTGTTCCAGCAACTAGAAGTTTATTTCAGTGTCCATCAGATCAAAGAAGGGTAAAAGACCTCATTTGTGTTGCTGAAATTAGAGGGCCATGCATTAACTTGGTGTGAGAACCACACAAAAACTCTCACGTTGGAGGGAGAACCTCCAATGACTAAGTGGGATGATTTCAAAACCCTAATTAAGTCACATTTTTATCCCTTTGAGTATTTGGAGGACCATTGGATTCGATGACCTTACTTCAAGCAAAATTCGAGTCAAAGCGTGTAGGAGTACACCACATAATTCAGAAAGATGGCTATAATGTAGGTCATCTCTCCAAAAAACCCAGATGTAGTCCTTAAGTATTTAGGGGGTATACAACGACATCTGCGTGAGAAAATGATGTTGTTCAACCCCCCAAATTGGTGGACAAGGCTTGTGTACAGGCACAATACTTGGAGAAGATAGAACTGAAAAGAGTGCAATCAAGTGGATCAAAGCAAAAGGAGCAATAGGAAGCGTATAAGGAGGAAGAATAAGAAAAAATGGGTAAGTGCCAACCAAGCCAAGAAATTGATCAGTTCCATCAAGAAGATGTTTTATTTTTTTTAAGAGAAATTAAGTCTAAAGAGGAGTCAATAAGAAGTAAGGCATCCTTGGAGGGGTGTACTAAGAAACATAAAAAACAATTGGAGGAGTTTTTACAGACATACAAGGATGTGTTCCGAGAACCTAAAGGGTTATTGCCTAAGAAAGAAGAGGAGCATGAGATTCAAATATTGCCAAAATCCCCATTTTCAAATATTGGGATGTACATACAATCGGTTATAGAAGTAAGTGGGGTGAAGAAACATTTGCAACAACTATTGGAACAGGGTGTCATTCGACCAAGTACATCACCATGTGCATTATCCATCATCATTATGCCAAATAAGGATGGGACTTGTCGGATGTATGTAGATTACAGGGCATTCAATAAAATCACGCTCAAGAATTGATGCCCCTTGCCCAGGATAGGTGATATGCTAGATTAGTTGCAGCAAGTAAAGTATTTCACCAAGATCAACTTAAAGTTTGGATATCACCAGGTTCGATTCAAAGAATAAGATACATGGAAGGCCACCTTCAAAACTAGGCAAGGTTTGTACGAGTGGTTAGTTATGCCATTTTGCCTATGTAATGCACCAACTAGGTGTATGAGATTAATGAATTATTTATTATTCATTTTTATAGATTCATTTGTTATTATCTATATAGATGATATACTAGTATATAGTGTTACTTGGGAGGAGCATATTTCACATTTCATGCAGGTGTTGAAACATTGAAGAAGCACTAGCTGCTAGCAAATCTAAAAATGTGTCAGTTGATGCAACAGTCTTCAGTGTATCTGGGGTATGTGATCGGTGGAGGAGAGATGAAGATAGATCCTTCCAAGATGGAGGCCATCATGAATTGGACAGTGCCTTCTAATGTTTATGAGGTTAGGATTTTTGTTGGGGCAACATAGTACCTGGGGAAATTCATAGCCTCATTTTCAGTGGTAGTCGCACCAATCCATGCTATAATAGCAAGTGGTAAGAGTTTCCAGTGGGGAAAAGGTCAAAAAAAGGCTTTTGAGGAGCTAAAGAAGAACAGTAGTCAAGCACCAGTTCTGGCATTACCTAACTTGCAGGGTCCCTTTGAAGTGGAGACAGATGTGAGAGGGTATGTTATGGGAGTTGTCATGATGAAAGGAGGAAGGCTTGTTTGCTACCATTCTGAATTATTTGATGGGGCAGTACTTAATCACCCTACCTACGATAAGGAGATTTATGCCATGGTCCAATACGTGAAGAAGTGGAAGCACTATCTGATGGGAAAGGAGATAGTAATCCACATAGATCACGAGTCGTTACAATACTTGCAGGCCCAAGGTAAGTAACTTCAGACTAGACATTACAAGTGGATGGGGTTTTCATAGTTGTTTCATTTGGTGATAATTTATAAGAAGGGAAACACAAACAAGTTAGATGATATAATTTCAAGGCCACCCACATTAAATATTACATATTTGGGGATTCTTATGTGCATGGAGCCATTCACCCATGCTGCATATAGAGAGGCATATTCAGAAGATCAGGACTTCAAGGAGTTGTATTAGCAGTGGTAGAGTCAAAGTCATCTGCATGATGGCGACAACATCGTTGACTACCATCTCTAGGATGGGTTACTCTATAGTATGGATAAGATATTTGTTCCTAAAGATGAGAATTTGTAGCTAACTAGAGAGGGTCACACCTCCAAGGTTGTAGGGAATTTTGGTGTAGAAAAGGCCATGGCTAACTTGGAGAGGTATATGTATTGGCCCAAGATGGAAGAGAGGGTAGCTAGGTTAATAAGAGGATGCATGCTTTGTTGTACCAAAAAACCTAGAAACATGAAACAAAGCCTATATCATCCCTTACCTATACCTACTTGTCCTTGGGAAATCATTTCCATGGACTTTTGGGAGGTTTGCCGAAAACTAGGAAGGGACATGACTACCTGTTCATGGTAGTTGACAGGTTCAACAAGATGTGTGTTTTAATGCCCTGTCAAAAGACCATCAATGGGTAAGAAGTAACAAACTTGTTCGTTGGACAGGGCTAGGTGCACTTTAGGATACAAAGGAGCATCATTTCAGAAAGGGATACAATATTTCTCAGTGCATTTTGGACTACATTGTGGGAGAAGGTCGACACCGAGTTGAAGAGATCTACAACATTGCATCCACAGACATATGGGTCGATAGAAGTAGTCAACAGGACTTTGGTGCAACTTCTGAGGGGACATAATCAAAAGCGTCTAAAGACCTAGGATGGAAATATGGTATATATACAACATTCTTATAACAAAGAAACTCTCTGCACTTCTATAGGAAAGTCCCCATTTGAGACTTGTTTTGGATATTTTCCACCTTCACCTTTGGATATTGTATATGGGAAGCAAGGGGGAGTGAGGAAAGATCTTACACGAGATGCTTTGAGGGATGAAAAATTTATATGGAAGATCAGACAGATCCATCTATAGGTACATGAAACATTGGAGAAGTCATAGGAGAATAAAGAATAAAGAAGTCATAGGTAAGGCTAGGCATGATCAACACAGAATAAAGAAATCATTCAAGGTGGGAGACAAAGTATGGATATAGTTGAACAAGGAGAGGCTGTAGGGGCTTGGTAAGAAAATCGAGGATCTGAGGTATGGTCCCTTTGACATACTAGAAAAGGTGGGTGATAATGCCTATTGACTCAATTTACCACCATACATGCACATTTACTCAGTTGTGAATGTAGAAAATTTGAAACTCTATGAGTCTTCCATGGTAGATAAGGAAGAGGAACAGATTATACCTTCTATGGAGGATTTGGCACAAGATGCTTAGGCAGAGTTGACAGAACATACAATTTTATAGAAGAGGTCTAGAACTACAAGACATGGGTAGCACGACCTTTCGAAGATTAGGTTGAAGGGCCAAATTCCAAGTAAAGCTAAATGGTACATCATAGAGAAGGTGGAGGAAAAATTTCCTCAGCTCATTTAGTAAAATATTTTTAGGACCACAAGCCTTCCAAAATGGGAAGGTGCGATCCGAATTAGATCATTATATTTTTTCATCAATATCGATGCATTTGGAGTGGAAAAAGTGGACGAATCAAATCATTGGACCATTTTTATGGTGAGACCCAGTTTGGTGAAATAGGGTTTGAAACCTTTCAGGAGCATTTTGAGGCATGAAACCACATTTTTGGGGGTAAAACTTAGGAATTTTGGTGTAACACCTCTTCATGCTATTCTACACACATAGACCTTTCAAACGACACAAGAAGCATGTCAATCAAAGTCCATATGAAAAAGTTATGCCACTTAGAAGTTGACCTTCATGTTTTCACAGGTATAGTTTGGGAGGATACCACGTCAGCCCCTATTATTCATTGAAAAGGGGTTAGCCATGAGTTTATGATGTAAAGGACTCTAGAAGAGTGATTTTTTAACTCTAGTTAAGATTTGATGTAGTCAAACTTAACCACTAGTAGGCTATCACGCTATGTTATAGCCAGGCCACTAGGAGGAAGAGGCATTCCATTCTTTCGAGAGCATTTTGTTCCATATATGAGAAAATATAGCCAGGAGAGATAAGAGGTAGAGAAAACAAAGAGGATTTATGCATTGTAGTAGCCCACGAGCCACATACATTATTTCTTTGCATCGACAACCATATTTCAAGACAGAGAAAGAGAGTGAAGTGGCCTCACATTCCAGCTTGTTTTTCTCCCAAAAGGGTTCCCAAAGAGCATATCTTGTGTCTTATGTGTGTGTGAGATTATTTTTTCGTTCTCTACTTTTCTTCATAATTTCCATTTGCATGCATGCAGTAATTACAATTAAATCCAAAGATCTTAAAGTTAAATAAGCTATAACAATGTATAATTTTCAAAGTTTTAATATAATATTATTAGATATGTTGTGACGAACTGTCCAGTGGAATATCCACAATAGTTTATGGATCAATAGAGAATGTCCTAGATTGTGTAGAACTAGAGTCTTGAATGTTCTAGAGTATGATAAACTCATGAGTCACTTGTAGTTAAGTAGATGAGTTAGTTACAATTGAGTAAGTGTTATGGTTTGTAGATTTCTGTGGTGTGGTTTTTGAAACAGTGAATTCAGATATTCCACAGTTTTCATTTTTAATTTGTCGATGTTTCGAGTCTAGACTAAGACTGATCATGAGGACTGATTTACAAAGAAGAGGAGTTGGTGTAATAAATATGATTAGGTGTGGTTGTCAAGTTGGGGAGACGACCATTTTAATGATTTCTACTTTAAATTCATATTAATATTTTTGTTTTAATAATTATAATTTTATAAATACTTATTTTAATAATGATTTATTATTGATTTATTTTCTTTTTATTGTTTTCAATTTTAATCTTTTTTATTTTAATTTATTCTAATTAAATACACTATTATGTCTAAATTGTTTTACCTAATATTTTTAATTATTGATTAATATAAGTTCATGTTATTAGCTAGTAATTTATCTAATGTAATAAGTTTTGTTACTTTAATAAACTGTCTATTATTTTTTAATTCTTCATTATTCTAATTAAATCTTATTTGTCTATGTTTGAAGGAGAGGTGTTTAATAGATTATTTCTTCTAAATATTTTGATTATTGATTAATTTAAATTTATTGGTTTTTTGCAAGTTTCTAGGTTTTCTTTTAAGTTTTTTTTGTGTTTTTTTAGGTTTGCTTTACTTATGTATAAGTTTTTCAATTTTTTTATTTATATATTTTTATTTAATTTCACTAGTTCTTGTTAATTTTTTATCAAATTTCTTCTGTTATTAGTTTATTGTTAGGGTAAATAAAATCTTAATCGTAATTAATGTGAAGTTTAGTTTTTTATTGTAAGTATGTTCCATGTTTTTTTTTTTGCTTAATATTAAGTTATGTTTAAATTATTGACTAATATTCAAATTTTTTAATTAAATTACATCTATCTATGTTTAAAGGAATCATGTGTCTTGTTTTATTAGTTTATTGTTAGTGTAAATTGAAACCTAATTGTACTTAATGTGAAGTCTAGATTTTATTTTATAAGTATATTCATCTTTATAATGCTTCATATTATGTTTATATTATTTATTAGTATTCTATCTTTTTTATTCAAATTAAATTTTTATTTATCTATGTTTAAAGTAATCATATGTCTTGTGTTATTAGTTTATTGTTAGTGTATTATAAATTGAATCTTAATTGTATTTACTATGGAGTCTAGTTTATTTTATAAACATATTTTATCTTTTATAATGATTAATATTATTTGTATGGTTGGGTGAGGAGGTGGTTTGACCTAGAGTAGGGTCAATGAAAGTACAGGGGGGAGAGTGTTAAAATGCTAAAGGGCAAAGCATGAAGAGGAGGGGTGAGTGTGGTAAGGGGATAATAGCGAGAGGTAGGGGAACAAAGGGCAGGAAAGATGAAGGATGGTAGGGTTAGTGACAAAGGGAGGGTCATTTTAATCAATGGGGGTGAGAAGGGAGGTCCAATTTCTGCTAATTTCTAAGCCTCCATCACTATTGAGGTTATGCGAGTGTTTTATGATTTCAAGGGCTTCACAGATTTTCCGCTTAAAATGGTGTTTTTCATTGGCAATGACCTTTGTGTCTTCAAGGCATATAGGGTGGTTAGTCTTGCCTACATGCTCAGCTAAAGCTGAAGAATGAGTTCTCTCATTCTGGATAACTACACCATGCTCTTTGAGCCTAATCCCAACTGACCTACCTATTTCCCCAATGTAGTTTTCTCCACAAGAATAGTTGATCATATAAACACCTCTCTGTTGGAGTTGCTCCTGGTTGTCCTAGACATATTTCATTATTTGTTTGATAGTTGTCATGGATTTGAACGAAGTTTTGATATCCTTATTTATGAGAACTTTAGCTAGCTTGTCAGTGTCTCCTTGAATATACAGAAGGTAGGCATTGGTAGTCGGGAGGTTATTCAATTTATCTCTTTTGTTACTAGATTTGGCTTTCTGAATGGCCTTGAATACTTCTTTATTATTATATCCTAAGCTAGTAAATGTTTTTCTTAAGTAGGTAATCTCCTCCTTGGTGTGGATATCATCTAATATTCTACATGCTCCAGTGAAGAGGATTTGAAGAACACCCATTTTTTGAGCTGGATGGTGGTGTGAATAAGCATGTAGATAATTATCAGTATGTGCCTTCTTTCTGAACACCTTGTGTCCTATGGAACCATCCTTGTTTCTTATGAGTAGGATGTCAAGGAATGGGATGCAATTATTTTCCTCAACCTCCATTGTAAACTTGATGTCATCAAACATGCTATTGAGATGGTTTAAAAAAAAATTAAGCTCGTCATCCCCAAGAGGCTAATCAACACTAGTGTTGTCCACAAACATGATCCAAAACTTAGGTTTTAAAGGGTAGGTGTGAAGAGCTTTCTTGTCAAATTTTTCCATGAAGAGATTAGCTACAATAGATGAAAGAGGTGATCCCATAGGTACTCCTGAAGTTTGCTCAAAGATTTCCCCTTGAAAGGTGAAGAAAGTGGAATGTAGGTAGATTTCAGCCGACTTTGCAATTTGGGGGTCTGCCACTTCTTTTACCACTTGGATTGCTTCATCTAGGGGAATCTTGGTGAAGAGTTGGACCACATCAAAACTAAAAATCTTATCTCCTTGATCTAGCTTAGCATGTTTAATGAACTCAACATATTGGTCAGAGCGTTTGATGTAAGAGCTGGTTTTACCAACTAGAGGTGCTAAGTTGCAGGCGACATACTTTGCTAATTTGTATGTGGGTGTTTTGATAATATTGACAATAGGTCTCAAGGGGACATCCATTTTATGAATTTTGGGAGCCTCATAAATACGAGGTGTAATTTCACTATCAAGGGTAAGGCATTTCTCAGTTTCTCGTCTAGATTGGTCTCTTTAATGGGTTTTTTAATCAACCTTGTGATTTTAGAGATAGGGTTTTTTTTCTAGTTTTTTGTAGCTACCACTGTATATAAGTGGCATTTCATTTTGTTTATGTAATCCTCATGATCCATTACCACCGTGGCGCCACCTTTGTCAGCCTTTAGAATGATAATGTCATTGTTATTTCTTAGACTTTCTAGTGCTTTAAGTTGTTCATGCTTTAGATTGCTTTTAGGAGGTCTCGCTTTCCTTAGGATGACAACGCACTCTTGTCTAATGAGATCTTTGTCCTCATCATTGAGAGTGTTTATTCCATCTTCAAGACCACAGATATTTTCTTCGTTAGGGATTCGTTTTGGGGCTAGGGAAAAATTAAGAGCTTTGTCAAGGACCTCAGCTTCTTCCTTTTCCAACTTATAAGAGGAAATATTTATAACTTTTTTGTTGTTAATAGAATTATTGTGAGACATGTTTTTTGTTGTTGTGTCATTAGAATTGCTGGTTGTATTGTTTATATTATCCTCTAGATTGTTGACCATAGTATTAGTTATTATTTTATTATTATTATCTATTATATTATCCATTATATTATGATTATTAGTGTCTAGTGTATTAGTGTTATCACTAATTAATTCATTATCTATGTTGATATTTCAAGAATTACTTTTTATTTTATTATTATCTATTATATTATGATTATATGTATCTAGTGAATTAGTGCTATCATTAATTAACTTATTATCTAGGTCGGTGTTTCCATCTACATTGTTGTCACTTGAACCTAATTTAATTTGCATTTCATTACCCTTTTCTGCATACTTGTTGTCCGATTTCGGTTCATTTTGTATTTTCCACCTCTAGCTTCAGCGTTATTATTGTCTATGTGGGCGTACAATTCATTAGGTAGCAGAATGATTCGGTGGGAATTGGACTTGGTGTTGTGTAGTGATTCCGTCCTGTCCAAAGCTTTGTTACTACATGGTTCCATTTTGCTTGAAGTTGCGTTATTGTTTGATTCATTTGTCAGTAGAATGCCCTCAATGCTGTACAATGAATCTACTATGTTCGATGTATTTGACCACTGATTGTGCATACCATGGTTGGACTCAGTTTTGGTGTTGTGTAGTTTCCTATGTGCACTGGAATCAACTGTGCTTGACTCTAGGTTGGACTCATCTTCTGAGCTGCGCAAATACTCTGTTCTGTGTGTATGCTTTTCGTTGGATATAATCCTACGTGTATGCTACTTTTCGTTGATCACCATTGTGTCTTTCTTATGTCCATTGTTACATTGCTCTTCTAGTTTATGCAGTTTCTTGTTATGTCTTGCATGAGACATGTGTCTCTCCTTGTTCACCTTGAGTGCTGCAGAGGCACCAATGACCATCCAAAGGTCCTCCTGGATAGTTGCTGCTAGTTTTAAGTAAGCTTTAAAGGCTATTGTAGCTAATCTCCATAAAGAGACTCTAATCTTGTGAATCTCCAGGCGAATTAAGGATTTACTGAGTCATTCCAATGCTTTATGGTTTTGTTGGTTGTGTAATCTATGTTTAATGTAGGTAAAGGGCGGGGTTAGATTGTGATCATGGCAATGCTTGAGGAAGTATATATCAAATTTGTTTCTTTATATCTTAACCCTTGTCTTTTCGAGGTCATGGAACTCTCTATACGTTTCCCCTCCGTACAAGGTCACAATTATGGTCTGCAGATTTCTGTGGTGTGGTTTTTTAGACAATGAATTTAGATATTCCACAATTTTCATTTTTAATTTGTTGACGTTTCGAGTCTAGACCAAGACATATCATGAGGACTGATTTACATAAAAGAGGAGTTGGTGTAATAAATATGATTAGGTGAGGTTGTCAAGTTGGAGAGCCTATGAGTTTAATGATTTCTATTTTAAATTCATTATTAATATTTTATTGTTAATCAATTACTAAACATACAAGTTACTTTATTTTAATAATTGATTCATTATTGATTATATTTTTCCTTTTATTTTTTTCAACTTTTTAAATCATTTTTATTTAATTTTTTTCTAATTAAATACACTTATTTATGTTTAAATTGTTTTACATGTGCGATTAGTTTTGCCACAGATGGGCGAAGAAACCTAAAGCTGGGGGTTGGAGTAAGGTTTGTTCATTTTTTAAGGATGGGAGACCCCTTTTAGAAATCTATAAATATGGGAGGATGAATTCATTTTAATGGTCATTAGATTAGATAAATTGTCTCTATTTCTTCTTGAGCCTCAGGCTCTCAAAGGGTTTTAGGACCCTCTTATCGCGCTCAATTTTGGCGGTGAAAGATTCCACCCTAGTTGACATTCCTTTTCTTTTTTCTACTTGAGTACAAGGGTTTCTGGTTGGGCAACAAATTCTGGGGTATTGGATTTTTTATAAACAAGGAGCAATGTGGAAACAATGTGGAATCTTGAAGCAAACTTCAATGTAGGGTTGACACCATTGTCTAACCCCAGAAGTTTCTCTTAAAAAGAAGTAGTGAAAATATTCTTGTCTTGAGCCAAAAAGTGCCACCTGAAGGCAACAAAATTCTCCTATGATCATCTTAGGAAACAATGAAGACTTTTCTCTTTGAGGAGTCCCAGTAATATTTTAGTACAAGCCAGCGAAACCTTTTTCCATTCAATAGATGCATGAAGAACAATTCTGAGATAATTGGGAGTGCTTAGACACCTTGTTCCAACCAAAAAGGGGTTACGAAGTGAAGAATTAACTCGAAGGAAAATTATAATGAAGCATCCTGAGACTACCAAATTGGTTGGGCTTCACCCAATGAAAAAATAAAATTTTGCCAGTGAAGTTGGCCATCCCCTACGACCATTACTCAAAGAATTGACCAAAGGGCACATAGTTCTGAATTTATCGACCAACGACATTTCTTTGTTCACGTTGTTTGGCATAAGATGAATGGATCATAGATACCTGAAGAATTAATATTATATTCTAGAGTCATATTTATCTTGTAAGTCCAGCGAGAAAACGAGCATGTTCGTAGCTGAATTTTCAGTGAACCTGATGATACTTTACAATTCGGGCTAAGATTATAATAGAAATTAGGGAAGTGAGAGGGGACATTAAGTAGAAATTAGCGTCTCATTATTTTGTGCTCTTTGGTAGGGTTTGTGAATCACAATTTTTTTTAATTAGATTTCAGTGGGACATGAAGTATTGTTACACGACAATTTATAACTGATTAAATTACATTATTATTGGAATACCTGGATACAAATTCAGTGAAGGTTGTATCTATTGGCTATGGGTTGTGGTCATTGAAGGTATATCTTATATTGAATTTTTTATATCTTGGAACTTGCCAAGGAAATTTGTTGAATAAGGCGTAGCATTAATGAAAACCCTAGCGCAAAATTACCACATATTATTTCATGTTGAAAATTATCATACATCAAGGCATCTTGCGGAATTTGGGATGGTTGAGCGTGAAATTGGCTTTGTAGATTTACAACTAGGACCTATTTCGAAATATCCCCTTATTGTATGCATTTATTCTTTTCTATAATTTTCTTAGCAATGCATTTTTAATGGAATTTGCATTTTATTTCTGCAAGGCTCATGGAAATTGACAAATTCTAGATTTCTTGGTTTGACCACATGATTGATTGTACTTTAATTTGAAGGATGACATGAATTATGTAGAAGATTGTGAAGTTTTTTGTGCCAGTAGTTTCTTGACAGCTTCCTTGACGATATGGAATTCATGTCACAAATGTTTGATAAGACTGCTTTAAATTGACTACATTTGGTGGCAAATACCTCATTTGTGCATATTACCTACAAAGAAGCAATTCAACTTTTAGAGAAAGTTATGATTTTTTTGTATCTTGGGTGTATGCATAGATGCTTACAGTCTTGAGTTTCTAGGATTTCTTAGTTTTCAGATACAAGAAATGCTTGAGAATTGTGGCATGTGGTTGAAAAAAATAGGTTACAAATAAGAACTTTGACAATGAGGTGGAGATTTTTGGTTGAATGCTCATGATGGAGGAGCGACGATTTTCATCAATGGCGGTTGCTAGGGTTTGAGTTTCCTGTGACAGACGCAGGCTCTGTCCCTCTGCAATTGCAGTAGCGGCAGGCCTGAACTTTCAGCGGTAGTCTGTGGTCAACGTCGCATCTGGATTCTCCAATGTGCTGAAACCACAGCAGGACTAGAAGTAGTTCTCTCCCGTTTTGCAGAAATGTATTGTAAAGGTCAAGAGCTGATCGACCGAATGGAGGCAGAGGGGTCCAGTGGGGCCCCTACTTTCAAACAGATAATCATGCAGAAGCAGAGGAAATATAAGAAGGAAGGGGTCAGGATTTCTGGGCTTGACAATAACAAGCAAAATGGCAGAAGGAATAAGGAGAAAATACAAGGGGAAATTGACAAGCCAGACAGAACAACGGAAGGAGCAGGCACAGTGAGTGAAAGCCTGACAGGAGCTAAAGACAAAATTCCATCAATAATTAAATCATCAGACAACGAGGAGCGACAAGATGATGAAGACAGGGAGCAGACAGACAATAGGCAAGGAAAGTCGGAAAAGGAGGGGGAGCCCAGCTCAAGCCCCAATAAATACGCTTCATCCAATGGGGTCTGCAAACCAAAAAAGATTAATAACCTAAGGGTAGTTTTAACTGACCCAGAGATTCAGGCATACAAAGAGCACATGGCAGAATAGGCCATCATCTGCAAATTTATGGGCATATGGCCATCTGAAAGGACTCTTTTTCATTGGATTAAACAACAATGTAAACCGCGGGGGGATGTAAAGCTTCACTTGGGAGCCAAGGGCTTCTTCACTGTTGTTTTCTCCAACCTAGAAGACAAGGATAGAGTATTTGAGGGTGGCCCATACTTTTTGGCTTCAACTGGTCTGTACATGCAACCATGGAAACCAAACTTCGCCCTGGAGAAGGAATCTTTCACTCAAGTCCTAGTCTGGATTCGTTTGTTCTCTCTCCCAATAGACTACTGGGGTCTGAATGCACTGAAACAAATCGGTGACAAGCTGGGAACATTCTTCAAGGCCTCTGAAGCAACCTTACAAAAAAGATATACTTCTTACTCCAGAATATGTGTTGAAATGGACGTCTCTGGGGCACTACATGAGGGGCTCTGGTTGGAATATAGGGACGAGGACTACTTTCAGACTATCGATTATGAGCAGATTCCCTTCTGGTGCTGCAAATGTCACGAACATGGGCATCTTATGAGAGACTGCCCAATGATTAAGAAAGAAATAGAGACCGAAGCAACACAAGCCCACAAAGACAAAGAAGCCTTCATTAAACCTAAGTCTAGACAGAGAGCTAACAGAAGGAAGAGTTTCAAAGGGAATACAGACAGGAACAACCACAGCAACCCTTTTGTGATCTTAGATCCTGAAACAGAATCGGAGGACAAGCACAAAACCCCAACATCAGAAGCAGAGCATGAGGAAAAGGAAAAACTAACCAGGGAAGGAACGCATGAAGGGAACCTCAACAATGAAGTACAAATGCAGGAGCGAACAGAGGAGACCGAAAAAGAAACTGACATGCTCACCAATGATGGTGGAAGTGAGGATCAAGAATGGGAAGAGGCACTAGCCAGGGAGGGAATGAACCTACCAGTAATTGCTGAGAACTGGAAGTCCCGAGGAATAGAGAACGCATCAGAGGAAGAAATTAGGAAGGTAAACGACCTGTTCATAGCAAGGCAAAAGGCAGAACTTGAAAAGCAGAATAGGAAGCTAGGTGTAGTAAAAGGCAATAGCTTACATTCAAAAAGTCTTTTATGGAAAACATCTAGTTCAAAACAAAAGTAAAGAAGAGGTCGTAGAACTAGTGGTGAAGTTCTATAGGAACTAGGCATGATCATGATAAACTCAGGCAAGATGAAGGCGCTTAGCGCTTTCCAGTCCTTCCAATAAAAATCAGTTAAACATGAAGATCATCTCGTGGAATGCAAGAGGGCTTAACAGCCAGGCAAAACACAGAATCTTAAAGCGGAAAATCCAGAAACATAGACCGGAAATTATGTTCTTACAAGAAACTAAATGCAGCAGCTCCAGTATCAACAATCTTTGCAGGAAGCTTGGGAGAAATATGGAAGTTCTAGAGAATGCAAGTCAGGGACGAGAAGGTGGCCTTGCAACCATGTGGGACACAAAGGAAATCCAGATGTTATCAGCTGAGGTGAACAAACACTTCATGGCGGTGGAGTTCCAACCCATAGGTAACTCTGGATCTTTCCTCTGTATCAATATTTATAGTCCTCAGAAATTAGAAGACAAAATAAATTTTTTAAATGCATTAACTAGGCTTATTAATAGACATCCCAGGTCTAAGTGTATATTGGGGGGTGATTTCAATATGATTACCACCCTTCTGGAAAAAAAAGGGGGTCTTAGGAAACTTAATAGGGATGCGGAAGCCTTCACAGGTTTCATTGAAACTGTCAAACTGGTAGACATTCACCCCAAGAGTGGCCTTTTCACCTGGAACAACAGAAGGGGGGGTGAAAGGTTGATAGTTTCTTGCTTGGATAGATTCTTAATCTCAGAAAGCATTATAATGGATGGTATAATAGCAGAATCAGGTATCCTTCCCAGTGGAGGATCGGATCATTAGCCAATTTCGCTTATTGTTGAAGTTCAGGGTACCCCAAGGAACAAACCATTCAGATTTGAAAAATTTGGTTAGACCACCCTAATTTCCTTGAGATGGTAAAGAAATGGTGGTCTGAACCTTTGGAGGTGAGAGGCTCCAAAATGTTCAATCTACAAAAGAAGCTGAAAGCAACTAAAGAAAAGATAAAAGATTGGAACAAAATGGTTTTTGGAAATATATTCCAAGAGAAATCCATTCTAGAGAACAAACTAGAACAGATCCACAGAAATGGAGCAGCAGGCAACCACAGTGTCGAAGCGATTGAGCAGGAAAAAACTCTTTCTCAACAATGGCACAAAAGGTGCATACAAGAAGAGATTCTTTGGAAACAGAAATCTAGAATTCATTGGTTAAGAGAGGGGGAGCAAAACACAAAATTTTTTCACAGGTCGGCTCTAGACCATAGAAGTGCTAACAGAATTCTTGAGTTGAAAAATAATGCAGGGGAGATACTAAAGAATCACAATGACATATCTGCTCTGCTCTCGGACCATTTCAACTCAATAGCACAGGAACCACCCATAAATAGAGAGGAAGCCATCAAGGAGCTTACAACAGCCATTCCTAAGTCTATTACTTCAGATTAGAATTGGGCCCTATGCAGGGAAATATCTATGGAGGAGGTGGAGGAAGCCATTAGGTGTATGCCTAATGATAAAGCTCCAGGTCCAGATGGCTTCACCATCAACTTCTACAAGGCCTGTAGGAACACTATCAAACAGGAGGTATGGGAGGTAGTGGAGGATTCTAGACGTTCAGGAACCATTCTAAAATCCATCAAATCCACCTTTCTAGCGCTCATACCTAAGGTAAAAAGAAAAAAATACACCTGATAAATTTAGACCCATTGCCTTATGTAATGTTATCTACAAAATTATTTCAAAAGTCATAGCAAATAGACTAAAGTCGATACTCCCTGGTATAATCTCAGAAGAGCAATCGGGCTATGTTGAGGGCAAACAAATTCTTGATAACATCTTGTTAGCGCAGGAGATGATTCACTCGCTTCATTCGAGAAAAGAAGCAAGTATGCTAATGCAATTGGATCTATCAAAAGCTTATGACAAAGTAAGCTGGAGATACCTTGAAGCTATTTTGGATGCTTTTGGCTTCTGCAGGACCTGGATCAAGTGGATACTTGCTCTCATCAAATCTCCCAGATATTCCATCCTTGTCAATGGTGCTCCTTCTATTCCTTTCACACCTTCGCGGGGAATAAGACAAGGGGATCCCCTATCCCCCTTCCTCTTTGTAATCCTAATGGAAGGCCTCAGCCAAACCATTGCCAAGAAGAAAGCGGAAGGATCTATAAAAGGTCTGCAGCCTATAAGATCGCTACCAGCTACCACTCATCAACAGTTCGTGGACGATACAATGTTACATGGTACCCCCACGGTGAAGGAGGCTGTGGCTTACAGGGGTATCCTTGATCTCTTCAGCCAAGCTTCTGGCATGGAAATTAATTTTTCTAAATCTACTATTTTCTTTTTCAACACTCACCCGACAGTTCAAGCTCACTTGTCCCAGCTTCTTGGATTTAGGATTGGCTCCCTACCTTCGAAATATCTTGGGGCTCTTCTGACTCTGAAACCTTGGCAGAAAGTTTACTGGGAGAAAGTTCTAGCCAACATGAAGAAAAAATGCTCGCATTGGACGAACAGAGCTCTCAACTTAGCGGGTAGACTTATCCTAACGTCCTGCAGGAAATTCCGCAATATTTACTTTCTATGCTTCCAGCCCCTAAAGGCATTCTGCAACAAATGAGAAATATACAGAGATCCTTTTTATGGAGTGGGAATGGGGATAAGAAGAAGTGGGCTTTGGTGGCATGGAATAAACTATGCAGCCAAAATCTATGGGGGGGTTGAACTTAGTCGATCCTTGGGTGGTCAACCGCACCTTTGGAGCTAAGATATGGTGGAAATGGATTAAAGAAACCACTTTACCTTGGGCGAGGCACTGGAAGGAAAAGTATACTCCAGACTGTGACACTCAGGACCTCATAAGACTACAAGAAGTCCCGGAAGGATCGTCAATATGGAACCATGCTAGGAATAACAGGAACCTAGTACAGGAGCATAGCTTTTGGGAAATTCGAAATGGCAGGTTGGCCATGTTCTGGGAAGATGCATGGCAGCAGTTCCCCAAACTGGACACACCAGAGCTATCAACCATCAAGAGAATGAATCAAATTGAGGGAAGATACAGAGTCAATCAGTATTGGACTCAAAACAGCAGGGATCCAAATTGGAGGGACTGGATAAATTTAAATCCTGGGAACACAGAGGAGAACAATGAAAGTTCTCAGCAATTTAGTGAGCAAATCCTCAAAAGAAAGATTCGGAAAACTGAAGAGGATGATAAGCTAAGATGGGGTCTAAAAGGTAATGGCAATTTCTCATTAAAAGAAGCTAGGAACATAATAGAAAAGGAAGAACAGGTAGAGGCCGTGCCATGGTGCAGCAAAGTTTGGGACAACCTTCTATGGCCGAAAATCAGAACCTTTCTCTGGCTTCTAATGAGAAACAAGACTTTAACTTGGGACAAATTCTGCAAGAAAGGTTTCAGGGGACCCTTAAGATGCCCTATGTGCTTCGTAGAGGAAGAATCTATGAACCATATTTTCAACACTTGTGAATGGGTAAATCAGTTATGGAGATGGATGGAAGGAATTCTTAGTAGTTCTGATCGTGATAGAGATTCCATTCATAGTACCATACTGAACTGGAAAAAAGACTTCTCCAACATACAAAGAGTCAATAGCATATGGAAATCTGTTCCAGGGTTTTTACTATGGACTATTTGGAAGGAACGTAACCGCAGAATTTTCCAAGATGAACACAGGAACATAGAGTTCTCTAAAGACAATATAATAACTAACATTCAACAGTTAATCCAAACGAAATGCGGAGAGGAAGGTAACGAGAAACCGTCAGCACAAGACTTCCGTATTTTGAAATGCTTTTGTCTGGAAGTCACCAGCAACATCACAGCTTTGAGACACAGAACGCAACCATCCTCACGGACCGATAAATGGCAGCGTCCACCGGAAGGAGGTTTGAAGTTGAATTTTGACGGGGCCTCGAGAGGCAACCCCGGCATGGCAGGAATAGGAGGCGCATTACTCAACCAGCATGGAGAAATTCTTCACATATATTACAGAGCGCTTGGGGAAAGCACAAACAATGAAATGGAGTTCGCAGCTCTAGAGCATGGTCTGAGAATTGTAAAATCCTTGCGCCTGTGTAATGTAATTCTAGAAGGGGATTCATCACTGGTCATTTCTACAACTAAGAAAATTCAGCGAGGAACTAAGGCAAATAAAGCCACAAAACACTGGCAGCTAGCCAAAGTCACGGAAAATATTGCAGAACTCATGGCTGGTATGAAAGGACTAGTTTTTCATGCGGTAAGACGTCAGTCGAACAGGCTGGCGGACTACCTGGCAAATTGTGGCATGGATAGTCAGGACAGGGGATGGGACAGCTCTTGGGAGGAGGTGGACTGCCTGAACCTGAAGACATGATGTGCACAGCTGGCACAGCAAGACATAAACGGAACCGACCGGGCTTGACCGGCAACAGTTTCTTTGTCCAGTATCGTAAAAATGAAGCTTCGGGTAACGGCTTAGGTTATTATAACAGGAGCTGGACGACTAGACAGTTGCGGCGGTGGTCATTATGGCAAGAGAGAGCCAGACATGGGAACCATCAACTTGGTTCATGCCATGAGAGAATCCGTAGAGACCGTTTGGGGAGAAAGGACAGCTGCCTCAACCTTGATGGGAAGGCAATCAGCAACATTTATGCTAGATCAGGGAAAGGATTTGAGAGTTGTGCGAACATCCTCTGCATTAATAATGAAAGTACTACCACTCTGGATCGGAGGGGAGAGCGCTTTCTGGAAAAATCCATGGAAAGCAGCTATTTAACGGGGAGTCATGGCTCGGTTTCCTCCACCTCGTTCCAAAGCTCTACCAGCAACCATAACCAGTCTGTTAGTAGAAGTGTTCACAGTAAGAATTTCAGAGGGAATAGGATGGATGCAGGGAGCTGCAGATGCGCGGCGGCCAACCGCGAATTACGCACCGCGCAGAACATGTATGAGACAAGAGCAACAGCAAGGAGAAAACGCAAGATCGCGGAAATGGAAGCTTCGGTGAAACAAGAAGAAGCGCAGCGACATGAGGGATCCATTGCGGAGGAGGTTGATTGGTTGACTGACCTAGGTACGCCCTCCAAAAGGGCCACACAATATGTTCGAACTAAGGCGGAGAGCTGGAGAATCAAAACTCTCCTGGCGAAAGCCCTCAATGCAAAGGAAGAAGGGAAGCAGCGTTCTGGGAAGGGAAACTCCACTTCGGAGAATCAGTCAGCTAATCCTCAAGATATCCATGATTCACTCGATCGTCGAATCACCGCAGTGCAGGAGGGGGTGGAAATTGTCAACAAGAAGTTAACTTTGCTTATCAGGCTTCTTCGGCAAACTCTGAGCCCGGATCCCCTTCTGCAGGGACAAAAGTTGAAGGAAGCTCAGGATCTCCACTCCATGCAAGAAGTGCAGGCCAAAGTCGACCAGCATGTTATGGATGTGGACCTAGACACAATCAGTAAGATTGGAGGCTTTCCGCGCTCTGGCGGGTTTCCCTAGTTTCCTATCTTTCTCTGTCATGTTTCTTCTGTTACGACACTATGCCAGTTAATCTTGCTACTATGTCTTTACTCTGTTTTCTGTTATGGCTTCGGCCCTATGCAAAGTAGATATGTCACTCTGTCTCTGTCCATGTTTTGATAGTGTTGTGGCGATCTATAACTATTTCAAGAGTAAGCCGCCCTGCGTGGTGTGCAGCTCAGTTTTGGAAGCCCAGGGCTGGTTGACAGCAAGGTTTCAATGGTCCATCTAAGGTTTCTCTCTGCCTCGGCAGACTTTTTGTAAAATATTTTGTTCTATAATATAAATATCTGACTTACAAAAGAAAAGACAATGAGGTGGAGTGCGGCATTGATTTATCATCAGAGCATGAGTCTTGTGTAAGACAAAAAGACCACCTTGACATTGTGTTAAAATCAAAATGCCAACTATTTTTTTTCTTATGCCATTTACATTTTTTAAGTTGCATCTCGAAATTTGGGAAGGTGAAAAGATGAGAAATTTTGTTGATGCTTTACTGTCTAAACTGATGCACATATTTCACAGAGGAGATATTTAAAAAGTCAGTAATTGTGTACAAATATCCATATTCTAAAAGACCTGAAGAGATTTTACATGTGGATCAATGATAATGGAATAAATATTGCTGCCATGGAAGTACTTATGCCTAAGATATGCTTCTTTCTTGTAATTTATTATAATATGATATGGATTTTATTGTTTATTTCTTCATATAAACTGTGTATGAGTGAAATTTTTTTCTCCGAGGATCACTTTGAAGTTGGTTAATAATAATAAGTTTAAGCATATGGTTGTATTTTTATCCTCATTGTTTTGAAATAATTTAAATAGGTGTATTCTTCACAAGTTGGGGAATTGATTGGGGGAGTCAAAGAGAGGAGCGATATGAAATCCTTGTAAATAGGTAAAAGCACTATGCCTTCTTTGATTGTTTGTTATCTATGCATTTAAAATTGTAAACTTTTATCTTTGACCTGTTATTTCCCACCAACAATTGCAAACAACTGGGGTCATATTGATCTGGATTTAAACAGGAGTGCAACAAATTATAGAGATAACCATAAACACAGAGATGCAACGGAAATAATACTTCATTTCATTAATGTAAAATACTGAAATATGCTTACAAACAGGAATGGAAATAAACCAGCTAGGCTGATGGTAGCTTATCTCTGAGAAGAGATGTGGCGGCTACATGCCTCTAAATTGTCTTATAATGAGGCTCAAGGGCCTTTTTATTATTGAACAATAAGAGAAAACCTTCAACAATCAAAACTCTAACCTGAGGAGATGTAACACCAAGAGTTTGTGGGCCCCGTTGGAGTGAGTTGGATAGCCAACTTCCCGGGGTTGCGAATTGGTCATATTATCTCCGTTTGATGCACATAATAGCCTGTTGGAAAGATATCTCGGAGGACTACGATGTAAAAGACGATTTTAGACAAAAAAACGCTGATGGTAGATTTCCCAAAAAATGTCGTTTAGGGCCTCAGAACGGCTCTGGAAGTTTAGGACCCGAAAAAATGCTAAAAAATAGTAAATTGTGCTATAATTAAGGAAACTGAAAAACTGAAAGAAGCACTGGTGGGGATCCAAGTGGAATTAGCAGGTGGCCACAAATATCCACCTGGATCATTTCTCCCCCCTTAGGAAGCAACAGTCCCCATTGCGTTGAGTTTCTCCATGGGATGAGGAACTTCTACTGAACTTGGTCCCTGGTGAGCCACTTGCCCTGGTGAAGGAGTTGGTTTGCTTTGACAACTCGATACAGTTGGATATTATGCTAGCGAGTGTGCTTGATCTATGTGTCCATGATTCGATCAGTTGCAACTTGTTCCATGCAATCTGGATTTAACTCTGTGGGTGTGAGTTGTTCTGCAATGTTGGATGTGTCTAGTAATGGTGGAAAGTATGGCTGAACACTGTCCATATTTAACACTGGGTGTAGGGCAAGGAATGGGGGAATGTTGAGCTCAAATTCATTGTCTCCCATAGCCTTGGTAATGGTGCAAGGACCATATCGCAGTGGTCTGAGTTTCTGATAGGCTCCGATAAGGTGTTCCTTTTGCAAATGCAACTAGACTTTGTCACCCACCTGAAACTTGTGTGGCACCCGATGTTGATCATGTCGTTGCTTGCACTTGGCATTTGATTTCTCCAGAATGCCATGGACCTGCTGGCGAATATGTTAGATGTGCTTAATGAAGCTGTTTGCCTTATCTGTTTCGGACTGGACATGAGCCAAATCTAATTGAGTAGCTAGAAATGGCATGGCCACATTGATGGGACATAGTGGCTAGAATCCCAAGCCCACTTGAAAAGGGTTGTGGTCAGTGGAGCTGTGGAGAGCTCGGTTGTAGCTGTTTTGAACATAGGGGAAGCTCTCGTCCCATGTGCGTGGATGCTTTGAGTTGTACATGCGTAGAATGTGTATGGTCATCCTGTTGACGACCTCTGTCTGGCCATCAGTTTGAGGATGGAAGGCTGTGGACTTAGTCAGTTTGGTGTCCAACATTGACCAGAGACTGGACCAAAATGTACTGAGGAACCTGCTGTCCCGATCTAAGATAATAAACAGTGGGATCCCAAAGTGTACACACACTTGTTCAAAGAAGAGTTTAGCAGTGGCTTCTGCTGTGATATTCTTCTTACAAGCCATCTTCGAGAACATGTTGACGACCACAAAAACAAAGTCATTTCCATGCTTAGTGGAAGGACGACCTGACATGTAATCCATGGTGATGGATTCCCAAGGTCGACTAGGGGTAGGCAGCGGGGTATAGAGGCCTTGCTTCTTGATGGTCGGTTTGGCAATGGCGTAGGCAGTGCACGATCTGATGTACTTCCCGACATCCTGTCAAACATTCAACCAATAGAAATACTTATGCAGTACTGCCACCGTTTTTTCGACCACGAAATGCCCAATAGCCCGACTGTAGTGTGCTATCCAAATCATCTTGGCACGCTCGCTTGAAGGAACACAAAGGTGACCCAGGTGGCATAACAGGTCATCTTGGAGGTGAAAATATGGAACATGCTGAGCCTCCAAGAGTGTCTGGTATGTGTGACCGAATTCTTGGTCGCTTTTGTAGAGTAGTGACCAGTCAAAATTCTCGTGCCCACAAGAGTTGAGCATGGTGGTTAACGCCATGATCGGTGGTCGACTGAGGCAATATGCAACATTATTGGTGCTTCTCTTCTTATACTTGATATTCATATGGAACTGTTGCAGGAATGTGGACCACTTCGGATGGCAATCATTCTGGAATTTCCCTTGGATCTATATGAACTGCAGGGGTTAGTGATCTATGTGGATGACCATTTCCTTCCCCGAAATGTAATGCTTCCATTGTCGGCAGGCCTACACAATGGAATACATCTCTTTGTCATAAGTGGGATACTTCCGGACTATGTCTGAAAGTGTCTCACTGTGATATGTCACTGGATGCCCATGTTGAGTAAGGAATAGCATAGTCAGAGGCATCTATCTGGACCTCAAATGGTTGTTGCAAGTCTGGTAATGCAAGAAATGGTGCTGAGAAGAGGCGATCTCTCAACTTTGTGAATGCCTTCTATTGAGATTCAGACCAAAATAATTTTTCTTTCGCTCCTCCCTTGATGACTTGACTCAAGGGCCAAGTGATATGAGAAAATCCCAACACGAAACTGCGGTAGAAGTTGGCAAGGCCTAGAAAGCTGCAAAACTCTGTTAGAGTGGTTGGAGATGGCCAATCCTAAATGACTTGGATCTTGGCTGGATCCACATGCACCCCCCATTCATCAATAATGTATCCCAGATACTAAACCTAGGTCATGCCAAAAGTACATTTCTCCAAATTGGCACATAACTTGTGTTGCTGCAGTGTTTGGAGAACTTGTCAGATGTGGTGGAGGTGCTCTTCCCAACTCTAGCTAAAGATCAAGATGTCATCCAAGTATACCACTACAAATGAGTTGGTGAATGGCTGCAAGATGTCATCCATTAGCCTCATGAACGTTGCAGGAGCATTTGTCAATCCGAAAGGCATAACCAACCATTAGAAAAGGCCCTCCTTGGCTTTGAAGGTAGTCTTCCACACATCGGAGGGTTTGATTGGTACCTAGTGATATCCTGACTTCAAATCAATCTTGCTGAAATATTTTGCCCCCTTTAGTTGGTCCAGGAGATCATCAATCCATGGGATTGGGTACCTATTATGGACAGTGATATTGTTCAGTACCCGATAGTCAATATGGAGTCTCCAAGTCCCATCCTTCTTCTATACCAGCACGATCGAGCTCCCACAAGGCGATGAACTCAGACAGAAGTGACCTTTTTGCAGCAGCTCCTGAATCTGCCTCTTGATTTCATCGTTCTCCAAAAAAGAGCGCCGATATATTGGTCCATTGGGCAGCGGCGCACCTGGGGTTAGATCAATGGATTGGTTGACCTGACAGTGTAGAGGAACCCCTGCAAGGGAGGTGAAGATGTTCTCGTACTCCTCCACGACCTTGTCCATCTATAGTTGTCATGCAGAGGGGCCCTGTCTGGAGGTCATGACCACCGTCTTCTTCTTTTCTTGAGGGTGTATCATCAGGAAACAAATTTCCCGGTTTTGGAAATGAGCTTACTGCATTGTTTTGCAGTAATCAAAGAGATGGCGGTAGGCGGTGCTACCTCTGGTATCCTGTACAACTTATTTCTCAAAGTAACAATAACAACACGGGGCCTTGATTCATACACAACATGTCGCTTCCACAAGTACGGTTGTCCTAATAACACATCACAAACTTCAAGGGGAGCAATGTCACACAATACTTCATCCGTGAAGGGCTTGATGTTGTATGTAAGGCAACACTATTGGCTCACGCAAAGATCCCATCCTTGGTGTAGCCACCCAGTGGTGTATGGTTTTGGATGTGCTGTGGTCGGTAAGCCCAGCAGTTTCACGACCTCTGCCAAAATGAGGTTCTTTTGGCTTCCGTTGTTGACAATGAACTGTAGCAAGGAGCCCTTTACCTACATCTAGGAGTGGAAGAGATGCTCCTCCTCCTCTAGATCTTCGGGTTCCCCCTTCTGGATCTTCGTGGTGGTAACGGTGGCGTTGGGCTCTACATCGATAATCCACTTCCCTTTGTCATTCCCCTTATCGAGTTCTGACTCAGAGTTAGAACATGCATCTGATTCTGAAACCTTTAGCTCGGCCACCAGTGACTGCTTGGCCCAACACTCACTTGTGTTGTGAGTGGAGCTCTTATGGAACTCACACCACTTTCCTATGTCCTTTTTCAGCTTTGCGACGTTGTTCTTTGCTTGTAGCTTTGGTGGGTTGTCTTGGGCCGCCCTGCCTTGGCTTTGTCCTTTGTTCTACGGTTTGGGGGCACCCTTCCCTTGTTTCAGATTCGCAGACCCAATGTCTCGCTTATTCTGTTTAAACTTTTGCTCTACCTTGACAGCACATCGGTATGCCGTGCCGAGCAAGGAGATGTTTAGGAGTTCTATTTCTTCCTGGATGTACTTGTGCAGGCAACCACAATATTTGAGTACCAAATGCTTCTCTGTATCCTTCATACCCAACTTTGTGCGAAGGGTGTGGAAAATATTGGTAAACTCTGGTACGTCTTGGTCCCTTCCCTGCCGTAGCGTGGTCCACTTTATGTATTGATCCTCATAGCTTTTGACAGGGTAGTAGTTCTCCTTGATGGCATCTCGGAATGAATTCCAAGTCGGTGCGACTGAAAATAGTGAGCCTGTACTTTCATCCTTCTGCTCGCAATAGGTTTCCCACCAATCCTTGACGTGGGGGGCTGCTTTGAGAAGAGTGAAAATAATATTTTCCCAAATGGAAAAATCATGAACAAAAAAATAACCATCTAGCACATTTAACCATTTATCGACAACATCTGCATCTATCTGACCCTCGAATATGGGGATTTCAAAATTAAATTATACCTTAAACGATGTGGTGTTTCCAGAGTCGCTGTTGGAAGCTGATGCGTCACCCTTGGGTAGCCGGTGAAGGATCTGGGAAAAGTTGTCCATCATCGCGTTCCTTTGTCGCTCGAGGGCTTCTTCGAGCAAGATTTTGATAGGATCTCCTACCCCCTCGTCTTTCTTTTCATTTTCCATGGGAGGCCATTGGGATTTGCGAGGCTGGTCTTGCAAAGGTTCGACCAATTCAAGCCCTAACTCCTTATATGTCGACCTCATTGGGGACATGCAAAGAAAAACAGAGAAGAAAATCAGACTGCTCTGATACCACTGATCCGGATTTAAACAGGAGTGTAACAAATTATAGAGATAACCATAAACATAGAGATGCAGCGGAAATAATACTTCATTTCATTAATGTAAAATATTGGAATATGCTTACAAACAGGAATGGAAATAAACCAACTAAGGCGATGGTAGCTTATCTCTGAGAAGATATGTGGCGGATACATGCTTATGAACTTTCTTACAATGAGGCTCAAGGGCCTTTTTATTATTGAACAGTAAGAGAAAACCCTAAACAACCAAAACCCTAACCCGAGGAGATGTAACACCAAGAGTTTATGGGCCTCGTTGGGGTGAGTTGGACAGCCAGCTTCCTGAGTTGCGAATTGGTCATATTATCTTCGTTTGATGCGCATGATAGCCTGTTGTAAAGATCTCTCCAAGGACTATGATGGAAAAGACGATTTTAGAGAAAAGTCGTTGGCGGTAGATTTCCCAAAATACGTCGTTTAGGGCCTCAAAACAGCTCTGGAAGTTTAGGACCCGAAAAACTGCTAAAAATAGTAAATTGTGCTATAATTAAGGAAACTGAAAAACTGAAAGAAGCACTGGTGGGGATCCAAGTGGAATTAGCGGGTGGCCACCAATATCCACCTGGATGACATATATTTCCAAAAACTCGGAATAGATATGTTTTGGAAACAACAAAATGAAAAAAATAGGAAAGGAAATTTAAATAAAAAAGAAAAGACAAAAAATATTACTTATCGTCAAACTACAATTTTAGTAATAGATGTAATCTGTAGATTCTCATATCAAGTTTCAAATATAACCAATTATCACATCATGATCCAAATGTAGTAAGGTTGCTCCTCTCTTATCATTATGTTGTTTCTATCATGCATTCATCATTCTGTTGTTGCCAAGCTCAAATTCAAACGCAAAGTGTGTGACATAGATTACAACAAGTGTCTACCCTAAGTCTTTAAGGTATTTTCACAACCTGTGCATTTCAAACGATGCTTCCATAAATATCTATTATTTATTGTACTTAAGGAAGGTCATTGTTTTCTTCACTATACTTGTAGATAACATGATACAACCTTTCATTTTTTTATTTATTTTTGTAAAGGTTTGTCAATTGTTGTCAACTCCTTAACAACAAAAACTCTAGCTTGTGCCACATCATTCTTATTTTGTGTTGTAGGACAACTATCTCGCAACGCGTAAAAGTTGATGGACACTTCAAATTATTTTATATTGTTGTACAATTTTGCAAAGTTATTTAAATATTTGATTCTATATTGTTTTTTAATCTCAATTATGCTAGATTTGTCAAGTTCATTGATGAAAACATATTTTATTATGTATTTTTGCGTCGAAAATTCCTTTCTCTCTCTTTTTTTTTTCTTTTCAGTTTTACATGTGTGGGAAATTCAATTTGTATTAGTCTTCACCTTTTTTTTTTTTTTTTAAGTTTTACATGTGGGGGGAATTCAATTTGTATTAGTCTTGACCTTTATCTATCTTGAATGTCTTGAAACTCTTTTGAGCCCTTTTCACTGCAGATTCACATTTTAATTTAGAAAATGATATGATTCATGTAGGTTTATGGAGTATGTGATGGTACATTGATTTTTATCTAGAATTGCACTAAAATGTTGCAGTACATATATGGAAATATAATATATATCCATGTGATGAGAAGGTGCATAAATATTAACACCTACTGAAATGTTGGAGGACATCTATGGTAATATAATATATATCCTTGTTACAAATAACCTTAGTAGATACACTAAGACACGTTGTATTGCCAATACCCATTTGGTACCTTGATTGTGTGTCAATATGATCTTAAATGCAAGAAGCCATCTTCATGGGCCCAAAATAACAACATTTTGAGATAGTAAAACATTTTATGAACGAATAGTGTTTTGGTGCAGAACATATTGGTGTGTTGCAAAGGGGACATGGCATATTTCTGAGTTGTTCCTTAAATAGCTAATATAACTTTAGCTGGGTGGTAAGGTGGGTTAAAGAATAATCATAAAAAAATTACACTCAAGAATTACATAATTGCATAAATCTTCACATGAGTTGCACAAGAATTCAGGGGGCAACACACCTTTTCCACTAATTGCAATTATAAGTCCAATACTCAGTTCTCATACCTGGTACTTTTAGAGCTTAAAAGTTTACAAAAAATACTAAATAGTATAATATTCAACTCTTTGTTTTATTTCCTGTTCTATTTTCCTTATAAATAATTTCTTATTATTTTTGGAGCCATGTTGCTTTTGCCTTTGAAATGTCAAAATCTATGGCCAAACTATACTTGTAGATGATGTTGTAGACCATCTTTGTGGACTAACTTGTAATTTCAACATATCCTTGTTGTTTTTGCAAAACTGTTCTACCACAACCACTCTTGTATTCCCTGACAACCCAACTTTATGGAGTCAACTTCTGCTTGCTACAGTAATTTGACCAATAAATATAGCATCTTTTTTTATTCAAAATTTTTAACCTATTATGCTTCTATGGAAATCATTTTAGCCATGTGCTTATGAAAAACAACCTTGAGTGTATGAGCATTTATTTCTTGGAAGAGCGACTTTGCGAAAGCATCCCTGATTGCATTTTCCCCTATTAAAACAATTTGTGGTAGATTTTAATTATAATGTGTACATTATTGTATCCAATTTTTATTTTTTTCCTTGAATAATTTTGTGTTGTATTATGTTTTGGTGTTTTTCTGTTTGTCACAGATTTTAATTATAATGTGTACATTATTGTATACGATTTTCATTTTTCTTCCTTAAATATTTTTGTGTTGCATTATTTTTTTTTGGTGTTTTTCTGTTTTTGTTGGATTCCTTCCAAAACATGGATATTTATTATTATTAGAAATGAAGAAATGAAATTTAATATCAGAATATATGGCAGCCTACATCGAAAAATTGGATAGCTTTGTTTTCTTGATTTTTTTTTTATTAAATTGGGTATGTGACTTGCTTTTGCAAGAAGATGTATGGCTAGTTGTATTTCCAATTGGCACCGAGGTTTGTATAAATGCTCTAGCTTCTCAGTTTAAATAATTACATCTAGCAAATATAAATTGCATGTGTGTCTATATTGCAAAAATAAATTTGACTTAATGGAAAAGATTATTTGTTGCACCCACAAGATCATTGCATCCATTCCCATAGAACCTAGATAGGTTGCATAAAATCTAGGTGGATACATACGTATTAGAAAATTTGGCCATTAATGACCTTTGTAAATAAGTGAAATTTCACTCCTGAATATGTTTTGTTTCTGATCTTGGTGTTTTCAAAAATGGTGTTGGCATGTTTATAGATAGGCAAATGAAGTGCTCTCTTAGCTTGGTGTTCAATCAATAATGTTAATTTTGTTAATGGACAGTGGGATCAACTGGATTTTGTTTATAAGTATAAGTGGGATTTCCCTAAATTAGAGGTATATGATTGCATTTTATTTATTTTTCTCCTATTTTTCTCTTATCACTCAAGGCAAACATTCTTTTCATTTATGCAAATTAAACTCTAAGAAATATATGGAAAAATAAATGAATTTTCTAGTTCTGTCTACAAAATTCCAAACTTACTAAAGGAACACTGCACTATTTTATGTAAGTGAAGCTATGTTTGTGGTGATTATTGTCTTTATTTCATCCTGATTCATATCTAGAAATCATGTGAAGGAGATGGAGAACTTTGTGGGAAGAAGGTCAATCTTTTTTGCTGCACACAATGTAAGGAAATTCATGTCTGGTCTTCTGTGTTTTTGTTACCATTTCCGTTTATCAACTAAGTCTCTTACAAAATATCTTTTTATTCAGTAGAAAATGGTTGAATTCAATGCCTGCATTGTTGAGGTCTGACCATGTATGGGATCTTGTAGCAGCAAATATTTCTTGCCATATATAGTGATATAGAATGAATTTTTTCAAGTATACTTATTATGCTTAATAGTCTTTATTTTAAATGACATGCAACTCAACTACTATTTTTTTGAAGGGAAAGGAAAAATTGCTACATTCGAGTGGTTGTAGCGGTAACTTGTTTTTTCTCTTATATTTTCATTTCAATCATTTATATAAATCCTTTAGTTCTTGGTCATAATTTAATGGAAATATTTTAATAATATTTTAATTTCATAACCTTTTTTATTTTGTGTTAATTGACATCTAGTCTTTTTTCGTTGAATCATGTAGACTTAAATGTGTGCCTTTATTTGGTAATATGGGTATAAATATGTGGAAATTGGATGTGTTCCACTTGGGGAGTTGTTGAATTTTAGTTTAAGGAGTAGAAAAGCAAATAACTTCCATGTTTATCTCCATTTTTTTTTATCACAAAATGATATTAAGTTATGTTACAAATGAAATATATTTAATATGAATTTTTATTTATTTAATAGGAATGTATGACAAATTATATTTGAATGGTAGAGTCAAAAGGATTACATTCCAAAATATTGTGCTTTCTATAGGACCAATGGAACCATTTCAAAGAAGAGAATATTTCTTTGTTGTTTACTAAGAGTGCAATAATTTATATTTTTCAATGTTATCATTGTCTATTTTTATTATAAAATCTTTTACATATTGGGAAAATATAATATTTGTCCTAAATTTGGAGTTAGAATTTGATTTAAAAGTAATTCATGGGACGTCTTTGAACATGTTACATCCCCATTTCCACCTTATGATAAAATTGTAATTAAGTTTGTTCAAATGGAAGGTGAGACTATAGTACAAATGAAGCAAATGAAAATGAATTGGATTTCGTACATTCCATTCAAGGACAAGTAGCTATAACAATGTATCTCTACTAACTTTTAATGTTTATTTCTTTCTGAAATTTCATCTACACATTTTAGTGTTGAATATTGTCACTTGAAAGTGTAGGCTTAGTTTAGTTGAGCACTTGAAAACTCAAATGTTTACTTTGTATTGTACACATAGTAGGTGAGTGTAAGAAAAATATTGAAATCATACAATTTGTTTTGTCCAACCATTTAATATTGATTCATGCATTACTCTAACATCGGGACCAGCTAGGTTTGGCAGTGCACCATCTCTCCCACTTTTATAGAGTTGCGATATCCCTAATCATGGGAGCTTTGACATATCCTACATTATCATATCCTTCTATTTTGACTACAGTCTATAGGTCTAGGATATATACCAAGTTCTCTTTTTTAGCCCACTTTGACTTCTCTCCTTCAACATCGTCTTAGGAGTTAGGTTAACACTTCCACGTTGTATTTACACTAGATGCCATTGCACTAGCATTGACTTATTTGAAGAACATGAGTTATAGATCTAAGATGATATAAACATTCTCTTCTGAAGATATGGATTACAAATGATATGAACTATATTATGTCACAATTTATTATTCCTAAAGGAAACTAACTCTATATTTTGCGGATAAAACATTTAAAGAAAGGCAATAGTCAAGCATTTTTTTGTCACATGGGTAGAAGTCTGTAGGTGAATAGCTCCCTTATTACATTAGCAAGCAGTAAGACATTTGTTGTCCTTTCTATAATTTTTATCACAGCTTTTAAGTTTCTTAAATACAACTTGTCATTTGTGCTTCTTCCCCCCCTTTGTTAGGTGATTCTCATTCTTTTTTATTTTAATAATTTTTGTTGTTCTTTGCACTTTTTTACATGGTATAAGTTTTAATGTTCCTTAATTGGAGCATGCTCGATATTTTACTTTTATTTGGTCATAGTATATCTCACACAATGGAATGATTCAATTAAATATGAAACCTCATATCCTAGTCCATGCATGATCTAATTAATTACATGTTTTCCTTTCAAGTTTGTTGATATTCCTCTTGCAAGTTAAAACATATTTATTCCTATTGTACACTAATGTATTTTTTTAATTCATTATCTGCAAAGATGCTTTCAAACAGTTGAAACCAGAATGGATTAAGTATGAGTATTTCCTACCTCGTAAGAATCATATATCAATGATATAAGAGGTCTCCTTTTTTTATGTAGACCTTTTAAGAGTTGAACTAATGTAAGTAAAAATGCCCCATATGATAGTCAAATAGTAGTTAAATAACACACACTAGAATCTGTTTCATTGTATGTGGATCTACATGTCTCTCAACAATAATTTATTTTTTAATAATCCATCTCTTTTGGTTAATTTAATTCTATTGGTGCCTTGCATGGCTAAAAGACACAAGCACATGGCTAGTGAATTCATGACATAGTTATTCAAATGCACTCACACATTTAAGAAGCTTCATTAATAGAATGAAATGGATTTTTAGGGGTGTAATAACAAACTTTACTAACAGTCTGAAAGGGATTTCCCATGTTCTATCAAGAAATTTTGCAAATCGAATCAACTAAAGTTGTAGCCAATGAAGGGAAGAGAGTTGAGAGAACAAGTTTTTTTTTTTGAAAAAGAAAATAAGCTCTCTTTTTTTGACATTGTCATGTAGAGTTTCTTTAGTAGTTGACAGTTGTAACAATTATATTTATTATTGAGAACTTTGTGTTGCATATTTTTCTTTAACTAAGTTTTAATGTTTACTCAAAACGTGGAAGGAGGGCCTTTCCAACCATGATGGTGGGATCAACATAGACACTCATAGATTGTGATGACAATTGGAGTGACAAATGTAGAAATAAAGAGAGAAAATAACCGGTCTAGTAATACCTTTAAAGTCAATATCCCATCGAGGCACACACATAGAGACTAATGGTCAAGTCTTTAGATTTTTTCAATTCACCTGTTATGTCTCGAAAACACAATGATAACATTTTGAAGTGATAAAACAATATTTCATGAGTAAATTGTAGTCCAACCAATACTAAGTTGGAAAATCATATTGTAATACTTCACATTTCATATAATATAATTGATGTAGTTGAAATTATTTATAGTGGTACTTGATATTATTTAATATTGTAATTAACATATGTAACTTTCTCTTTTCATATTAGATGAATATGCACATTGTATGACATTTTTTTAATTTAGTCACAAAACTATACTAATTAGTTTATGTTGATTAATAATGAACACATAAAATCAATTCAAAAATACTAAATTAGTTGTTTATATTGATTAATGGTGAAGACAAATAAAATTAATGTACAACTAAATTAGCCGTTTATAATGATTATTAATGAAAGTAAATAAAATGAATATAAAATACTAAATGAGTCATTTATATACTGAATATGAAACTACAAAAAATAAATAAATGAATATTGTAAACGTTAAATCTATGATTAAAAATGATGACTAAATTTTGCATATATACGACTACTAGTAGTTAATTTACAGTATCTTATAACACAATTGAAATTTAGTCATATTTCTTTGGTCATTAATTGGTTTTGAACGATGACTAAAAGCTAAATATATATGACTATTAGTAGCTAATTTATAGTATATTATAACATGACCAACATTTTGGTCATATTTCTTTATTCATTAATCGATTTTCTCGAGTGATAATATAGTAGTATATTTTGTTGTGTATTTGGTCATTAATTGTGGCGATTAATGACTAAATTAACAACCAAATTTATGACTAAATATACTTCTAGATGCTAAAATTGAGACAACCAATTAATGACTAGGATAAATATTACTAAAAGTTGATCACGTTATAAGACACTATAAATTAGCCACTGTTGGTCTCTGACTAAAACAAAGTCGTTTATATGCAGATTTTAGTCATCTTTTTAGTAACTAATTAACCATTTTGTACTAGTGAAAGGTTCAAGAAATGGATGTTACTCCTCTTCCAAATTTAACATAATGAAAATTAATCTTGGTTCAAAATAGGATGAGGCAAGATGTACATCAATATTTCTTAGAATGTTGGTTTGAGTAAGGGAAATTGAGTTTTTATTCATTTTCAACCCTATAGGTTGATGTATCTAAAGGAAAAGAATCCCCATAGCCTAGTTTCCAAGTGATATGGTCCACATCAAATCCTTTAGTGCATTGAATAAGTTGCCTATAGATTGGTTATCCTAGGCCACTCCAAGGCCCACACGTTTTTTCATTTATTCTACTTGAAGAAAATGGTAGGGTGATGTGTCAAATTGTTGCATTAACATCCTTCCCCAACTAGATGAAGAGGGATCAATTTGGTTGCAATCAAAGGAATTGTTGGAATAAATAGCATGGGAATTGTATCAACACATTATCTATAAACTTTTGATATAATAGAAGGATATGAAACTTGGAAATGATATTGAGAAACCAGTAACAATTCACCAACAACCTTGAGGACAACATTGGCTTTGAAGGGGGAGGATAATTGGTGTCATTGGACAGTAAGCATAAGGATTATTGGTATTGTGTTATGTGAATCTTTGAATCTTAAAAACTAATAGGAAGCTATGTGAATGAAATATGGGGGTAGAAAGGAAGTGATCAAATATTATTTTATGCATACTAACTAAATTGATATGAACTCATTTTGCTAATAAATGAAATAATAAGAGTTGAAATGAAGCATGGAATTTATTTGTTGAAGAACAATTAATTTTTAAACACATGGATATACAAGGATATATGTTAATAAACAATGTCAAGTTATTCATATTTATATCACCTTTTGTAAGCAATATATGCAAGTAGACATACCATACATTTATGATAATAATTTGGTAAATAAAGAAATGCACATACCTAGAAATGATTGATCACTTATATTACTAGGTTGTACTTCTCAAACATGATGAATGTAGATCACACTTATAAAGATATTTATCAAATGCACAAACAATGTCTAAAAAGTTAAAAGTAATGACAAATTGTGTGCTAAATGATTTTGTTTCCCTTTAATCTTAGTCATAAAACACGCAAGAATTTTGATTGAAGCTAAAACTTAAATGTTGTTGCATTATCCCTTCAATTTTCATTAAAAAATATTAAAATATTTCAACAAGTGTTATATTATTAACAACTAGGACTCTATGAGAGTTAAAAAATCATAGTAAAATATTGGATTGAAACATTAAACCTATTTATTGGATTGACATGTACAATTGATTTATGGTTGGAAAATTCAAGAACTTCATGAAATTTTGAATAATTTAAGGGATTGACAAAGAAATAATTATATTTGTATAATTATTGATAATAAAGTCTTTACCTAAACATATTAATAATTAATAAGCCAATTAATTTTATAATGATTCAAATAAAGTATAATTGATATATGTTATTTTAAATTGACAAATGAGGAACCAACCCTTATATATAAGTCAAATATAACTCTAAACATACAAACTTTAAACTTTTGATAGAAAACATTTAAAATAATTTATGCATATCATGTTTTTAAGTATGACCCTATACATACAAACTTGTATTATGCAACATTTAAAACAAATTACACACATTATATTCTTAATTATTAATTACCATTCTTTACATTACTCTTATTATTTAATTAATTTTACATTAGAAAATTATGTATTGAGAAGCAAAGATGTTATTACTTAAAACATTTTATACAAATAAAAAGAATTATCTACAAAAGAAAAACATAATACCTAAGTTATATCTAATACACTTAAATGAGTATGTTGGAAGAGTTTCACTTGGGGTGGCCATTTGCCTTCTTGTGACTTAAACCTATATTCTAAGTATAATTTGTTATTGCCATCATATTCTTAATTGCACTTCGGATTTCCATTTGCTTTGTTGTGACTTATATCCTTTATTTTAAGTAAAAAAAAACCATCATATTCTTTCTATATAACCCATTAGTAAAGATTTATATTGCTTTTTGTTTTGATCAAAAAATTCATAATCTTTTAATTTTTTTTATCGTGTTTGAGACTTCGCCCACAAGATCATATACAATGATTAAAACTCTTAGGATACCATAATATAAACTCCTACGATAATCAAGCATGCACTTTTTTAATATAAAAAGATTAACACTCTTTATAGTTTTATGTTGCCATTTTTTCTTTTATTTGATATATATAGTTTGTTTGGTGTTTTCATATTTATTTAGTTTTATAATTCCTCTTATTTTTCAAAATATAGTGTTTTTGGATTAGGGTCTGCTTTCATTGGTAAAATATTTTGTTTTTATATTATTTATTTTTTAATATTAATTATTTAATCTAAAATTAATAGTAATTAATCTTTTCTAATTTTTCACAATTAAATTTACAATGTAAAACATATTTATACATTTTATTTTTAATATTTTAAACATTTCATTTTATATCATAATTATTTTGTTTTAACTCTTTATCATAATTATTATATCGTTAAACATTTTATTTTATATTACATAATTATTATATTTTTAAAGATTTCAGTTTCTATCACTATTGTCACGTCCCCAGTCTTTTTTTTCTTATTGGGCGGGTGCGGCACCACCGTGAACATTATTTGTTCAATAACCGTGCATATGGACTACGCCTTCCATATAACCGTACTTAGTTTATTATTAAGAACCAAGTGAAACCGTTTATATTTTCACATAAAACATTCATAATCAATATGCAATTAAACCCAAAGAATAACAATTGCACACAATTATAGAGGGAGGGGCAACTCCCGGTAAGTCTGCCCACAATGTTTTATTATAAACTTTCCAATATTACAACACAAGTGCGCCGGGCGTAAACCCACGACCAGCACTTAGAATTTATGTACAACAAGACGTAGAACAACCTTAACCTTATGCTAGCTCCTCACGGCTAGAGAGCGCACCACCGAACGCAAACCTCCGCCTTAAGCCTGACATAACCCTTCTCCACGACCTCTGCACGTTCACGCTTCCTTGCCAAGTTCGACCGATACCAAAACTGTGCCCTTCTTATTCCTTATGCGCATAAGGCATGCACATTCCCTTTAAGACCTGCGCACCTCTTGTTTTCGTCCAAGACTTGAGCGAGAATGCTTGATGTCAAATGAGCTCTAGCGTTTGCTCATATATACGCTAGCTAGCCCACTTGTGAGGGGTGTCGGTTCTTGAAGCCGACCCCATAATTTGTTTTGAAACGCCATGTGTTAGCTTCTTTGGCGGGTCGGCCTTTGCCATGTGCAAAGCCGCCCACGCCAAAGGTATAACCTTTCGGCCCTTCCATTTTCGCACCAAGTGAAATGTTGTTTGTCGCTCGAACTCATGCTATCTGCCCTCGTTCGAACTCACGCTGCCACGCTGCCTACCATCGTTCGAGCCCACGCTGCCTGCCTTCGTTCGAGCCCACGATGCCGCCATCGTTCGAGCCCACACTGCACGAACAGTTCGCCGGGCGGGTGGGCGCACCCGTGCACAGCCCACCGCCAAAACAATATGTACATAAGTCTTGCTGCACAATCCGTTCATCGGGCGGGTGGGCGCACCCCGTGCACAGCCCACCGCCGAACCCCGAACTATATAAAAGTCTGTTGCACGACCCGTTCACCGGGCGGGTGGGCGCACCCCGTGCACAACCCACCGCCGTATAGAATAACCACTTATATATATCCGTTGCACGAGCTGTGGGTTGGGTGGGCGCACCTGCGCACAGCCCTCCACCAATACATCATCCATTATATATATATGTGCTCACACGAACCGGCGTCGGGCGGGCGAGCGCAATTCGTGCACCGCCTCGCCCACGCCTCGACCCGTGACTGTGTATCACCTCAACGCGCTACCGAATCCTGTATAACGTTTCTGTCCCGTGCCCGGCTGGCGGGCGCATCTCCTTGCTGTGGCCCTGCGCTATTGTGCTCCACCACTATGCGAATGAGATGAGTTCAACGATGTTTCATTCGGGTCGCCCGCCCATCATGCGCGAGGCGCCCGATTCTTTGTTTGCCTGCACGCTGTGTAGCCTCGCCCATCATTTGCCTACCATGTCCGGGTTGCCCGCCCATCGTGTAGGGCACCCATCCACCATTGTGCACACCTGCCCGGGTTGTGCCCATGGCCTCACTGTTGTGTAGAGGAGCGTTTGCCCACCGTGCGGGGTGCCCGCCCGTCGTGCAGGGCGCCCGCCCATCATCGTGCACCTGCCCGATTCGCCAGGGCGTTACACTCTCCTCCACCCGAAAATGTTGTCATCCCGACAACACTCCATCCTGGTAGCTCTCCACCAAGACCGTCATCAACCATGATGTATACCCCTCCATAAAAGATTTTGCCTCCATCAGATCACCGTTTTCCATGTGCAAACTGCCCATGTATCATCATCAAGTGTTACACACCCTGATCATGTGTCAACACTTATCTTCACGATCCCATGCTCAGGTCCATGGAAACCCCATCTTTCTGCCGCATGTTGGGATCATCATACCTGCTCAATTATGTTGAGGGCTCACTGCCTTGAGCAGCCAACAATGAGCCCCATCCTCTATGTCACCTAAGAAGATAGAAAGGCCAGGAAGTTTCCTCCCTGACTCTCATCCACCCATGTGTCAGATTGATGTTGTGTCTTTAAATATTTATGCACAGCTTCGACCTCTTCACAAGTACACCCAAGCTCTTCTAGCTTGCTTTTTTTCAATTGAAAGTCATATATGCCCATAGCATATCTGCAAAAGTCTACTATTCCTGTCGGGTCCCTCCCCTCATAATCTTCACCAGTCACTTCTTTTGAAGTAGCGCTCGGACCTGCTTCATTTGCAACTTCTTTGTGAGGACCATTAGTGGAAGATATCCCCAACAAGTGCTTCCATGTTCGTGAAGCTTTCCCCTCATTTCCCTCGTTCTTCCTCCCTGCTTTTGCAATGAAGTCAACGAACTTTTGTTCTTTTGTTGTTTGGATTACACTCCCAAGTCCCCTTCGTTCCACATCCTCATGCTTCACATTTGGGTCTTTGGGATATAAAGTCATAGAAGCCATCCTTGGTCTATATCCCAAGCAACTTCTCCTATTCATCAGTATCATCATGTTCTTTCCCTCAGCGGTGATCAAGAGGAGGTCCCGGTTCATCATTGGTATGGCTTGTGCAAGTCTCATGAAGTCCAACCCCAACACCATAGAATGATCATCCATGTCCACAAATCTTAAATCCAGCTTTCCGAACCATGATCCGACCCTTATCTGAGTATTTTCCAATATACCATCAACAGCTTTAATGGAAGAGTTAACTGCTTTGAAGGCACTACATTCTCTCTCCATTTTTTCTTTCTTCCCAAAAGATCTTGCAGCCTTCCTGCTTACGAAGCTATAAGTAGCCCCTGTATCAACCAGAGCCGCCAATCTTTTGCCTTTCACGGTTACCTGCACAAAACTCAATTTCAAGGAACCATCTTCCTTTATTGGTTTCGTCTTGCGCCTTATCTCAGCAACCTATTTCAAAAATTCGTCCTCAGGAGTGTCAATAGGCTTATGTTCCTTTTCAACATTCCTCTTGAGATACCTTACTTCCTTGTCTGGTTCCTCTGGGGAACTCAGCCTTGGTCCGGCTTGATTTGTTTCAAGCTTCCCTTCTACCGCGTTCTGCTCAAGTGTATCACCCAACTGTTCATCAACCAAGTCCATGGAACTAAGCTTTCGGATATCCCTTGGATGTTCACGGTAGTGAGCTTCCAACTTGTTAATGTAGTCGAGTTCTTCTTGTTCAATTACGACTACCTTCTTACCAAGAAGTCTCCTCTTTAGTTCTTCCTCGATTTGCTTGACTTCAGTTTCCACCTTAGCTCTTTCCTTCCTCAACCGGGCCCTTTCATCGAAGAGCTCTTGAAGACCCAATCTACTTTGGTGGATTTCTTCGTCAAACTCATCGAGCTCAATGCTTGTCATACATTCACATTGACTTCTGAGTTCTTCTAGTTCTCTCCTAAGTTCCGAACAGCTTTCCCGAATCTTCATATTCTCGGCTTGCATCGCAACCCAGCTAGAACTCCATCGACCTATCTGTTCCAATACTTCATACTGGAGAGCCTTGACTGCACTATGGTCACCATCGTCCACCATTACTGCTTTATCGGGCTTCTCCATATTCGCTCGGTTGTCTGCCTTAGATCAAGCAGATTCACCTTCAATTTCAACCAGGATAGCCTTATCCAAGTTTTTACGAGTAATCTGCTCACCAGCTCTAGACCGAGCTTTGCTACGCTTCAATACCTGAACCTCGTCCAAGTCTTCATGAGCAACCCTGCTCTGATACCACCTGTCACGCCCCCAATCTTTTTTTTTCTTATTGGGCGGGTGCGGCACCACCGTGCACATTATTTGTTCAATAACCGTGCATATGGATTACGCCTTCCATATAACCGTACTTAGTTTATTATTAAGAACCAAGTGAAACCATTTATATTTGCACATAAAACATTCATAATCAATATGCAATTAAACCCAAAGAATAACAATTGCACACAATTATAGAGGGAGAGGCAACTCCCGGTAAGTCTGCCCACAATGTTTTATTATAAACTTTCCAATATTACAACACAAGTGCGTCGGGCGTAAACCCACGGCCAGCACTTAGAATTTATGTACAACAAGGTGTAGAACAACCTTAACCTTATGCTAGCTCCTCACGGCTAGAGAGTGCACCACCGAACGCAAACCTCTGCCTTAAGCCCGACATAACCCTGCTCCACGACCTCTGCACGTTCATGCTTCCTTGCCAAGTTCGACCGATACCAAAACTGCGCCCTTCTTATTCCTTATGCGCATAAGGCATGCACATTCCCTTTAAGATCTGCGCACCTCTTGTTTTCGTCCAAGACTTGAGCGAGAATGCTTGATGTCAAATGAGCTCTAGCGTTTGCTCATATATACGCTAGCCAACCCACTTGTGAGGGGTGTCGGTTCTTGAAGCCGACCCCATAATTTGTTTTGAAACGCCATGTGTTCACTTCTTTGGCGGGTCGGCCTTTGCCATGTGCAAAGCCGCCCACGCCAAAGGTATAACCTTTCGGCCCTTCCATTTTCGTACCAAGTGAAACGCTGTTTGTCGCTCGAACTCATGTTGTCTGCCCTCATTCGAACTCACGCTGCCACGCTGCCCGCCATCGTTCGAGCCCACGCTGCCTGCCTTCGTTCGAGCCCACGCTGCCGCCATCGTTCGAGCCCACACTGCACGAACAGTTCGCCGGGCGGGTGGGCGCACCCGCGCACAGCCCACCGCCAACACGATATGTACATAAGTCTTGCTGCACAATCCGTTCATCGGGCGGGTGGGTGCACCCTGTGCACAGCCCACCGCCAAACCCTGAACTGTATAAAAGTCTGCTGCACGACCCGTTCACCGGGCGGGTGGGCGCACCCCGTGCACAGCCCACCGCCGTATAGAATAACCACTTATATATATCCGCTGCACGAGCTGTGGGTTGGGCGGGCGCACCTGCGCACAACCCTCCACTAATACATCATCCATTATATATATATGTGCTCGCATGAACCGGCGTCGGGCGAGCGGGCGCACTTCGTGCACCGCCTCGCCCACGCCTCGACCCGTGACTATGTATCACCTCAACGCGCTACTGAATCCTGTATAATGTTTCTGTCCCGTGCCCGGCTGGCGGGCGCATCTCCTTGCTGCGGCCCTGCGCTATCGTGCTCCACCACTATGCGAATGAGATGAGTTCAATGATGTTTCGTTCGGGTCGCCCGCCCCTCGGGCGCGGGTCGCCCTCGGGTCGCCCGCCCATCGTGCGCGGGGCGCCCGATTCTTTGTTTGCCTGCACTCTGTGTAGCCTCGCCCGTCATTTGCCTACCGTGTCCGGGTTGCCCGCCCATTGTGCGGGGCACCCATCCACCATCGTGCACACCTGCCCGGGTTGTGCCCACAACCTAACTGTTGTGTAGAGGAGCGTTTGCCCACCGTGCGGGGCGCCCGCCCGTCATGCGGGGCACCCGCCCATCATCGTGCACTTGCCCGATTCGCCAGGGCGTTACAACAATGGTTTTTAACCTTTTTAAGTATTATCTCTTGCATATCATTTTTTTACTTTCCGATAATCAAATTACACTGTGTAAGTATGATCGATTTTCACAATCAAATAGAGGGCTATATTATCATCACCATATTGCATATCATTTTTTTCTCCCTTCGGTATTATCTCTTGCCTATCATTTCTTACCCTTTTAAATAGTATCTCTGCGCATCATTTTCTATGGCAACTACTTTCCCATAGTCAAGTTACACCCTTTAAGTATGGTCTATTTTCACAATCAAATGATCATCACCATACCACACATTCCAAGAACATCTCTTCCACGTTTCTACCTTTTTGTGTTTGGTCGTTCATGACTTCGGTGGACTGTGAGAGCCATAGAGGTAAAGCCGGAATGTGGTGAGAAAATATCACATAGACTGCCCTAAAAATCAGTGATTTGCATGGTAGAGAGAGAGAAAGCGATTGGAAAATGAGCTGCCCGTTAGTCCAGAGCTCCTTTTGACTCAGTCGTTGGCTAATGTCGCCATCGGAGCTGAATTGAGTAGCGGTTACAGAGATATATGTAAGTACCTTTTTTCAGAGGAAAAGAGGGAGAAAGCGCCCATGCAAATTTGGTCCATTTAATTTCTATGGCATCTTGCTTTTTTCTTTTTTAACGCGGAATCGCAACTGACTTTGGTGTGGAAATATTGTGTGAAAAACAGATGCAAATTTGGTCAATATAATTCCTCTCGCAATTTTATTCATGATCCTTTAACGCGGCATCATGATCAACTCTGAAATTGGAATATTGGCCTGGCCAAAGAGTTTTCATGGTAGGGATTGGTGTTTAATTTCACACTTTTGAGAATAGTGAATTATTGGTGTTTATTTCTACAGTTTGGTTTATTTAATTATAGATTTGAGAATATTGATGCTTATTTCTACAGTTTGGTTTATTTAATTATAGATTTAAGAATATTCTGAAAAATAATGAATCTGAAAATAAATCAAAGTAAAATTAATTATTTATTAGAACCCACTCTGGTATATCCAATTTCGAAATAATTTGGAAACTTACAATCAAAATAAAATACTCCCCTGGTCAAAGATGATGACCTTTTCTTTCCATGGCAATTTCCAGCTATTTTCACATCTTGGATGAGATGGGAGTTATACAAATTATTAATATTCCATATTCCTGTGAAGACACTACCTCTCCCATTCCACATATCCATATAGAGCTGAGCGGTCTGAGACTCTGTAGAGCAATTTGTAGCCACTTAACGCAAGCCAAACGAAACGATGGGCATGGGCAATCTATATGTTCTCAAAGTGATTCTCCCTCTTTTAGTAATGGCGTTGTGCACTGTTTTACCACCTACAGAGTGTGTGAACTTCCACGTTGCAGGGCCTCCTCCCTTCTTAAGTCATGGTCGCAGGGGATCCCTTAGAAGAACTGGAGAATCTCTAGTCAACCACCATGAACTGGACCTCTCCAGTGCTGAATACGAGACACATTATTACACTCAAATTCTGGATCATTTCACTTATAGACCAGAGGGCTACCGCACCTTCCCCCAAAGATATCTCGTCTATGCAAAGCACTGGGGAGGCCCCCAAAGACATTCTCCAATCTTTGTTTATATGGGTGCTGAGTCTTCTATTATAAACGGCTTCAATTTCTGTGGATTCATGTTTGAGAAGGCTGGTCACTTTCAAGCACTTCTTGTTTACATTGAGGTATCATTTATTTTGAAATTATACCGAATTTCAGATATATTTTATTTGTAACGAATGGAGTTATTGAACATGAAGCTTCTATAATCGATTGCTGTTTTGATGAATCCCTTTTTGTTTAAGCATCGATACTATGGGTTGTCGATGCCCTTTGGGAGTCGAGAGGAATCCTTTCGTAATGCCTCTACACTCGGTTATTTCACTTCCACACAAGCAATGGCTGATTACGCAACGCTGATTCTGGATTTGAAGAAAAACTTGTCTGCAGAAAACAGTCCTGTCATCGTCTTCGGTGCATCTTATGGTGGAAGTAAGATGCCTATAATCTTACATCCATTTATTATTGAATCATTATTCTGGTGTGATATATTGACTGCACATTTTTTTGTTAGGCAGGTGAGACATTCCTCTGATTTATCTTTTGACCATTTAGATACACAAGGGTTTGCTAATATGTTTTTACCTAATTGTATTACTATATAGAAACTAATTAATTACAGACTTTAGTAATTAATATATTTTTCCTTTTTAACCATTATCTTCCTAGCTAATGTATTTTTCCCTTTTGGTCAACCATATTCATGGGCTACTAGTTGAAGAACCTTAAGAGACCTTGTTTGTAAATTTCCTGCTCAATTTCTCAAAACTTGCTTGTGAATTTCCTGCTCCATTTCTCAAACTTGCTTTAAAATAATCATTTGACCAGATAGTTTTCAATCCTTTTGGTACCCTCTTTTCTACCATACCTGTTTTAAGTAATCACAGTTTGTTGTGTGTGAATTTCAACATTTTTCAATCCTTTTAATACCCTTTTACCATACCTGTTTTAAGTAGTCACGATTTATGATCAAATGGCAATTTCTCCAGGACAAAGACAATTACAATGCCCCTTCCAATTCCTCCTCTGTAATCGGTCTCAAATAAATACTTTATTTATCAATAAACAACACACAATCAACTTTGCTTTAAAATAACACCAGATAAATATATTAACATATTATTACAATTGAACTACTGCAGTGTTAGCTGCCTGGTTTCGCTTGAAGTATCCCCATGTTACCATCGGCGCGCTGGCTGCTTCAGCACCTATCCTGTATTTCGATGACATTACACCTCAAGATGGTTATGACAGGGTTGTGACACAGGACTTCAGAGTATGTTCATGGATTTGTTATTTCCTTCCAAGTTCTATAAATTATCATGTTCATAAGTTGATCTCTGATAATATTGTGGTTTTGTGTGGCACAGAATGCGAGTGAGAGCTGCTACAATACAATAAAAGAGTCATGGGCAGAAATAAATAAAGTTGCTTCACAGCCTGGAGGTTTGGAGAGCCTAAAGCACACATTCAACTCTTGCAGGTAAGAATGTTACCCAAATATCAAAGATCCCAATTTTATTCAAACAGCGATGGCCACTTACAACTAATGAAACCCATTTCTGGATCTCAGGGTTTTCGACGCAAGCAGTTTGATGGATTGGTTAGTAACTGTATACGATTCGTCTGCGCAGTACGGTTCTCCGCCCGTGAAAGAGGTAATGATACTATAGTGTTCTCCTGGAAAACAATTGGGCAAAAGTCAGAAAGATGTATTTCCCCGGTGTGAATGGCACAAGGGAGCATTTGGGATTTCGATTTTAGAATAGCACAAGGGAACACTTGGGATTTCGATTTTAGAATATTTGGGATTTCGATTTTAGAATATTTTGGAATTCGATAGAAAATTGATTTAAATACTCTCACTTAAATTCAAAATATCTCTAATTAAAATTAAAACTCTTTGGAATTAAACTCTTTGGAATTAATTTAACTTTGGGTGCCATATTTGGCTGGGTATGGCAGATATGCAAGAGCATCGATGGCTTTCCCAAAGGCACAGACATCCTCACCCGCATATCCGCTGGATCAGCCTTTTACTACAACTACGACCTTGAAGGGACATCCTCCACCACCAATAATACTTGTCTCGATATTCAACAATATCCTAATGAGGGGTGGAGTTGGCAGGTTCAGTAATTATTTTTTCTAATTAATGTCAAGCAAGCTAAAGTAATGAAATAGTCCTGCAACAATCTTTAACTAAACAACTTGAACCCGTTGTCACTGATGATATTGATGGTATGACTGCAGAAGTGCACTGAAATGGTGATGCCATTTAGCTCAACCCCAAACACAACAATGTATCCCTTAGACCTCTTCGACTTTAAATCCTTCGCAGAGGACTGCAAGAGGAAATATGGAGTTGTACCGAGGCCCCATTGGATCACAACAGAGTTTGGTGGCCATGTAACTTCTCAATCACACTAACCTGATAATCCATGGACCCATCTTACCTTGAGATCTATGGAGGATCGTGTGTCTTTTAAATTCTAGTTTTGTTTTCCTCAATGTTTTGTTTTGTCTTCGTGCCCAGAACATAAGAAGAGTGCTGAAACGTTTTGCCAGCAACATAATCTTCTCCAACGGCCTGCGAGATCCATACAGCAGTGGAGGGTAAGACTTCTTTATTTATATATCTGTGCGTTACATATACTTAGAGTCGATGGAGAAATTAACAGTTGTATCCTCATGTTGTGGAATTATACAGTGTGACAGAGAGTATATCGGAAAGCGTTATATCCCTGGTAACAAACCAAGGTAAATCTTCCCAAATAGTTAGGTAAATGATGGACTATATTGGGCTGGACTGTATTACACTCTGATCTCATAATTTTGTGGTTTTTATGTACTGTAGGAACCCATTGCCAAGACCTGAAGTTTTCATCTCAAGAAGATCCAGATTGGCTGAGAGAACAGCGGTCGAAAGAGGTGGAGATCATAACAAAATGGGTTAAACAGTACCAGGACAACCTATTGATCCGCGAAGAAAATTAATTTCTGCGTTTACATCTTGGGAGTATGGGATGCGGAAGCGTTAGGTGTGAAGCATATCCATTTTTATAATGGTTAGTAGTTTAAGTTCATGTTACATAAAGGTGTCAACACCAATGTATGGACAACAATTTTAAATAACTACTGTATGGACTTAAAAGCGTCTAAAAGCGATCCATTGTATCCTTTAAATGTGTGGAAAGCCTTTTTTTATTTTATATTATAGTGGTTGTTGATAATGAGAGCAGGATTAGTAAATTTTGATTCATTATCATATAAATTATGATTTATGATTAATTTATGATAAATAAGAGTTTATTAGGGTTAATATAAAGTTATATATGGGTGACCATGGTTATCCACCTTTAATATAGTGATTATGAAAGATTATGGTTTACCATGTTGTTTTTCATCATGTTCTACCATATACATAATATATGATCATCATTGCTTATGAAAGATTATAGTTGGTAATGATTGAGAATGTTTGATCATGATTGGCAATATTGACCATGGTACACTTTGATAGCGAAGGTTGACTATAGTTGACCAAGGCTGACCATGCTTGACTATGGTTGAGTATAGTTGACCATTATTGCAATTGTTGAGCATGGTTGAACATGATTGACTACAATAACCATTTGACCTTTTGACTATAGCTGCCCATGGTTGACCATATTTGGCCTTAGAATGTTTTCCCTTTTGTTGTGGATGTTGACCATTTAACCATGGTTGACCAGATGACAATTGTTGACCATGGTGGTAGAAATGAAGTGATCAAGGATTATTTTGTGTATAGTAAATAAATTTGTATGAATTCATTTTGTTAATAAATGAAATAATAAGAGTTGAAATGAAGTGTCAAAATTACTTGTTCAAGATTGATTATTTTCTAAACACATGGATATGCATGGATAGATGCAAATAAACAATGTCTAAGTTATTTATATCTATATCCCCTTTAATAAGAAATATATACAAGTAGACACACCAAATATTTATGACAATAATTTGGTAAATAAATGTATGCACATACATGGAAATGATTGATCACTCAATTATTATTTTTTAAGGAATGGTCATGACATGTTCATATTACAAGCTTGTATCTCCCAAACATTATTAATGTAGATCATACTTATAAAGATATTTACCTAATGGACAAACAATATCTAAAAAGTTAAAAGAAATGACAAATCGCATGCTAAATGCTAAGTAATTTGATTTCCCTTTAATCTTAGTCACTGCGGGTAAGAATTTTAATTGAAACTAAAAATTAAACATAGTTGCTTTATCACTTCAATTTTCATTAGAAAATATTAAAATATTTGAGTCATAGCTTTATCTTACCAACAAGTTGGACTCTATGATACCTAATGAATCATAGTAAAATATTGAATTGAAACATTTAACCCATTTATTGAATTGGGTTGCAGAATTGATTTGTTAGACTCTATGATACCTAAAGAATCATAAAAAATATTGGATTGAAACATTAAACCTATTTATTGGATTGGCATGTAGAATTCATTTATGATTGGAACATTGTAGAACTTGATGAACCTTGGAATAAATTTAAGGTATCGACAAGGAAATAATTATATCTATATAATTATTCATAATAAAATCTTTACCTAAAATGGGGTGGTAGGAGGGGGAGGGATTCTCATTAATCCGGAAGGAATCATTGAATATAGTTATGCTTGGGGGCTAGGCCGAGAGACCAATAACCAAGTTGAGGCTTATGGAATGCTTATGGGACTAATCCTGGCTCACAGAAATGGGATAAAAAAGATTGAGGTGTTAGGAGACTCCATTATAGTTATAAGGCATACGATTAATACTTCAAAGGCTAAGACCTCTACACTCAATGAAATCATAAGGAGAGTAGAGAACCCGATCCCCGCTTTCAACTCGGTGAGCTTCTACGAAATAATCATGATGCTGACACAGAAGCCAATAACGCAAGCCATTTGGAGGAAGACAAACATGTCATCAACGATGTCGTGAGCACGATAAAAATACCTTAATAAATTGAAGAGTGTCATGTGCAAGCTGGATATAAAGCCTCAATGGATATAAATAGAGGTGGAAAAGTTGAATCTATGATTCTATAATGAAATGAAGCTACATCCTTCTCCCCCTAGCTCTCTCCTGAAATATCCCCTCACCCGCCCTCCCCTTCCCTACCCTTTCTCCCTTCCCCACCCCCTCCCTTCCCTTTTCCCATCCCCTTTCCCCTTCCCCCTTCCCTATGGCCCCTCCCTGCTCTAACCCTCACCTCCGAGCTATAACCTCTATCCTAAACTCCTTCTCTCCCTATCGCATCACCCTCTACAAGCTCTTTCCATCCATGCGGACTCGTGGAAAGCCAAACACACAGACTCACTCGAAACGTGGTGTCCCATGGAAATTTGGTACCACACTTGTTTCGCGAATAAGTCATAGCGTGTAGCCTTAACATCTTGGCCCTCATTCTTGGAGAAATAGGTGGCACAACACCTTGAGCGCATACAGGGAACTGTGTTTTATGGAGAAACATTTAATTCAAATATTCAGTGAGGTTCGGCTCGTTTGTGGGATAATTGTGTGAATCACTGATAGAGCACACGAGCTTGGTGGAAATTTAATGGAGGAGGGTGGATTTTTCATGGAATACTCAGGGGATCTTGATTGCAGCAATGTCCTCACTCATGTATGCATCACCTCCAAGTTAGGCAGCAGGTATAAAGTGCATACAGTTATGTGGATTTTCTATGTCATAAGGTTTGAGAGTGGAACGGTGGCTTGTGCAAAAGCCTTGTGGCTAGAGCCGAGGCTGTTATGTATCTGTTTCAGTGTCATGGAGGCTGGACATTATGATGTGAAGAGTAGTAAGGAAGGTAGGAAGGTCTGTCTGTCTTTGGTTTGGAAGGAAAATCAAGAAATCCCGAACATAATTAATTGCAGGTCGCGGGTGTTGGGCTTGGGTTCTCCGGAGTATTTGCAATCGGACTAGATTTGGGACACTAGGACAGTTAGTAATTCTCTCCGGAAGCAGGAGGATAATTGGAGTAGAAGGGAGGTGGGACGGTACATTCTCGCCGAGGAGTAGGGAATTCTCTTATGGGAACGAGAGAGTGTGTGGCTATGGGAGAGTGAGTCTTTAATAATAGATCACCAAGATATAAAATCAAAAGCTAACGCATACCTTAGACCACTTTGAAGTAGAGGTTTAGATTGGCACTTCTTATTATGAATCTAAGGTTCACCAGGTAACTATCAATATGGGAATACCAGGTTTAGGGACTTGCTTCAAGACATATAATGCCTTAATCAACCTGCAAACCTGTGCCTTTCAGTCCTTCACCTCAAATCCATGTGGTTGCTCAACATAAACTTCTTCTCGTAGCATACCATGAAGAAATGTCGTCTTTACATCCATATGGTGAAGGGTCCATCCTTGTCTAATATCAAGGAAAAAAATTGATCTAATGGTATTATAGCATGAAACGGGAGAAAATATGTTGTCATAGTCTTCTCCCTCTTTTTGGGAGGAACCATGGGCCACAAATATTGCTTTGTACTTCACAATACTTTTTTCAACTCCATGCTTGAATTTGTATAGTCATTTTCAACCTATGATAAACTTTTCCTTAGGTCTGAAAACATTATTTGATACATCATTCTTCACAATGGATTCATATGCTTTAGCCATGATGTCATTCGAAACCTGTTCTTTCACAACTTCTTCAAAGGTAGTAGGTTCAACCTGGATGATGGATCTTATTGCTACAACATATCCCAAGTATCAACATGGCTTCTTGCTTTCTCTAAAAGACCTTTTTGGTGGCAACATGTCTCTCAACATCCTGTAATGTATCACGAAGTCACAATGGTATCTTCTTGGTAGGAGGATCACTTGGAGTAAGATCCAAGGGGTCTATAGGCTCCATAGGGCCATCACTGGACTGTTAGAATATAAATTTACTTTATAGGGACATATATACCTTCAACATCAAATTATCATATATTCATGTCCAAAAGTATTTCTTTATTTTGCAATCAATGGACTTCTAATAATTCATTGCAAATAATAATAGTTGTTGGGATCTCATCGAGAGTCTCTGCCTTTGAATGGTAAGCCTCTTCAATCATCATCAATTGAGAAATCAACTTGTCCATCATAATACTATCATATATCAATAAAACAGTGAAATCATGGAGTCAAACTATATTAGGTTCTCAGACATGACAAGTCATCATCAACTGCTTCAATGTCACATATGAGCATGTCATAAAACCTTCATCAAAGGTTAGTGTCATATAATTAGGGAAATTTACAAGTGTATCTTCATACTTCAAGAATCATAATCATGGCATCACTTCTTTTATCACCTTACTCAAACATTTTTTCTTTAGAATCCTATCATCATCAAGTCAAGGCATCCATTTTTTCCACATTCTCAAATTTACATATTAGTTATAACTTATTAAGATCAACAAGACGATAGTCATAAGATATTGAGTGTCAATATTACTCTCAAATGATTACCATCAAGTTTACCATGCTTAACACAAGCAGTGACAATAATATCAAGTTACCATATATCAAAAATCAATGTTTATAGTTTGCTTTATAAAATCAGGAAATCCATCATGTAAAATGTAATATACTTGCCAAATATCAAGTGCACAAATTATACCACATGTACCAAAAATCAAACTTACTTTCATATGTATGTGACACGAATGCATGAGTCATTTATGAAGGTGATATTCTAGTCATACCTTAGGGCTTAACTTGTCATCCAATATTGCAGCTAAATCATAACACTGAAACCATATATTGTACATAACTTGTAATATTCAGATATATTACCAACTTGTAGCACTTATTTTTCATTAGTAGTTGTAGTACTTGCATATTGTATTTTTTGAAATTTATTCTACTTTGTCAACTTTGTAAAAACCTTCATCAAACACCTCTTCTTGTTCCAGCACTAGCTCTCTTTTCCTACATCCTAGATGATCCTAAAGAAGGATATTCTTATCACATCTCATCTAGAGGATAGAAGTATTCAAATACTCAAATATTCATGTAAGAAGGATAAACAATAGATCTTAATAAGAATACTGTCATAAAGATATAACATGAATCTAAAAGGTACTTATCTCTAACGAGAGGTGATCATCTCCCTCTTGAAGCAACCTTTAAGAGTCATTACTATCCATTATCCATAAAAAGTGTTTCCTTCAATATTTCCAATCGTGTTCACCATCAACTATGCTTAATTAAGACTAGCCCATCCAGGGTTATAGTAAATCATTCACAAGTGCTATAACATCTTCTCACTGATCATGCTAGGGTTTCAGGATTGGATAAATCAAGCCCTTATCATATTCCAGAGTTTCTTCCAAACCCTATCCTCATGTTATCCATCAAATCCTGATAACCAAATTACCAAGGGTTTCCTTCAATTCTTAGCATTCTTTGAGGTCTCCACCATATTCTCTTGCTTCCATCAACAATGTTTTCACAGGGGTGATCTTTTATGTCTTTTCTTCAACTTAGCTCTGATACCATGTTAATTTTTCTTAGGGCTATATTGTTCTTTCCTTTAGATAATTGCATTAACAAAATTTTCACCATTTATATTACATTCACCTCATATCATCATAACATCAATAGAAATTATGTAGAAAGAACAATAACATCAACTATGTGGCAGAATAATAAAAGGAACATCATAAGAAAAGCATGCACAAATAGAGACACCATGATTTGGTTGAAAAGCATGGAAAAACCCCATATGGGGGGAAATAGTTTCAAATTATTCTTCTTATTAGATTGTCATAAAATGTTCAACAAAGAGAGAGTATAATGTTCCAATTCATCAATCTCAAGACTATCCAACAGAACCCACCATGCAATATCCAAGAGATTAACTCAACAACAATATTGATTAGAATCAAAGTTCCAAGCCTATGGTCAACAATCAAGATCTCCAGTCAATCATCAAAGTACCCTAGGTAACAAATGAATGGAGCTAGCAATCATGACAGAAAGTGCAATTCTCCATTTTCATAGAGTACCATGTATGTATGCAGCTACAACCGAGATTTCCTTGTTCCAACCCTGCAACTACAGATCAAAAACCCTAATCCACGTGTATGAGCTTAGACCCTGCAATTTTGGAGAACGGACCAATTCTGCAAACCAACCTCAAACTTGTGTGAGCCAAATCAAAGAAGAGAGAAGAAGAAGATGCTTGATGATGATGTCCAAATGAGTTTCACTTAACTTGTATTTATAGGCTTCCAAGGGTGTCCAATTTCTCTTTAGGGTCGATCTGTCTTTTTGAGCACATGTGGATTTCCATATTAAAAATACATTTATCCTCAACCAAATTAAATTCTTCCGAGGGGTAGGAGGGGGATTTCTTCATAAGGAAGATTGTCCAAAGGAGAGAATTTGTCCCTGAGCCACCAAATTAATAAGTTGTACTTCTCAAAGATGGTGAATGTAGATTTTACTTCTGAACATATTTATCTAATCCACAAACAATACCTAAAAAGTTAAAATGAATGATAAATTATCTGCTATGTAATTTGATTTCCCTTTAATATCTATCATTTTATGTAAAAATTTTAATTAAAGCTAAAACATAAACAAAATTTCCTTCCTCTTTAAATTTGCTTTAAAAAATATTAAAATATTTCATTCATAACTTTATTGTATTCACAAGTTAGATTATTCACAAGTTAGATTCTATAATACATAAAAAATATATATATATATATATAAAATAAAATATTGAATGAAATATAAACTTTTTTTAACATATAGAATTAATTCATTCTTAAGAACTTAATAAACCTTGGCATAAATATAAGAGATCCATAAAAAAAATATGTATAATTATTAATAATAAAAATTGTACCTCAACAACATATTAATTCATTATTCAACTATATATTTATAATTGATAGTTCAATTATATTTATAATTGGTAATTAATCTTATAATGATTCAAATGGAATATAATCCATATTTGTTATTTTAAATGAATAAATAAGGTGTCGCCCTATGAGTGAAGTATAACCATAAATCTACAAACTTTTGACAAGAAACATTTAAAACAAGTTATACATATCTGTGTTTTGACATATGACCTTATACAAATAAACTTTTGTTAGGCAAAATTTAGAAGAAATTACGCACATTATGTTCTTGATTATTAATTACATTACTTTTATTATTTAATTGATTGTGTTTTAAAGAAAATTGTATTGAGAAATAAAAACGTTATATCACTTTAAATTTTTTATGCAAATAAAAAACTTTACTTAACACAAAATAGACTTAATACATAAGCTTTATTGAATACACTTTAAGGGTCTTGTGGACAGTTGCACTTGCGGTTTCCATTTTCCTTACGGTGACTTCGAACCCATATCCTAGGTATAATTTGTTCATGCCATTATATTTTCTATGTTGTGTGAGTTTCTATACGGCTAATTATTGATTATTAAACAATTCATAGTCTTTTAGTCCTTTGGACTTGGCACATAAAAACATATACAATCCTTAAAAATTTATTATTCTTAGGACTATTATGTTATTTTAATATAATAGTTAAACACTCTTTATACTTTGATGTTGACTTTCTCTTTTGTTTGATATACAAGGTTTGTTTAATGTTTACATCGAGTTTTTTTCTTTTAATTTTATTGTTGTTCTTTTTCAACCTCCTTTAAAATATTTATTATACACAATTATATTTCTCATACACAAATATAAACTCTTGGGACTATCAAATATGTATTTATATTAATTTTTAATATAAAGTTAAACTCTCTTAAGCCCCAAGGGTTAGCTTAGTTGGTCAAAAACCGTGCCTCGCCATCAGGAGGTCACAAGGTCGAATCCACTCAAAGCCCTTGGGGTCAGGTCTTGCAGTAGGCCGAGGGGCGATTTAGCCTAGCTATCACCCAGATTTTTCCGTGGACGTAGCGATCACCTTAGTCAATGGAAATTAGTTTGATCTATTTTAATACAAATGATTATGTGGTAGACATATTTAGTAACTCTTTAGGAAAAAAAAAATTATTATATAGAGATAAGTTAGGTGTGATAAATAATTCATTTCTCCATTAAGGGGGGATACTTGGAGTTAATGGAAAAATATAATGTTCTATATTATGTATATGGTATGATTCAGATCATTATATTTTTTTTCATTCATATCAATGCATATGAAGTGGAAAAAGTGGAGGAATCAACTCTCGAGATCGTTTTTACTAGTGGAACCCAGTTTGGCGAAACAGGGTCTAAAACATTCCAAGAGTGTATTGAGGCATAAAACTATATTTTTTAGGGGTAAAAATTTCTTACCTTAGTGCGGCACATTTTCAATATATTCTACACATATTGACCTTTCCAACAATGCAAGAAGCACATCAATTGGAGTCTGTATGCAAAAGTTATGCCACTCAGAAGTTCACCTTCTTCTTTTCACACCTATAGTTCGGGAGGATACTATGTCAACCCTCATTAGTTATAGAATGGGGCTAGCCACTTGTTTGTGATGTAAAATACTCTAGAAGAGTCTATTTTTTAACTCTAGTTAAGAGTTGTAGTCAAACTTAACCACTAGTAGGTTATCGAGCTGTGTTATAACGGGCCACTAGGAGGAAGTAACATTCCATTCTTTCGAGAGCATTTTTCTCCATAGCTGAGAAAAGATAGCCAGGAGTGACAGGAGGTAGAGCACACAAAGAGGATATGGGCGCTGTTACAACCCTCAGACCACAGCCATTACTTCTTTGTACCTGCAACCATATTTCCAGATAGAGGAATAGAGTGAAGCGACCTCACCTTCTAGCTGGGTTTTCTCCTAAAAGGGTTTCCCATAGAGAATATCTTCTGTATTATGTGTGTGTGAGATTATTTTTTCCTTCTCTAATTTTATGCATAATTTCCATTCACATGCATGCACTAATTATTGTTAAGTCCACAAATCTTAAAGTTTAATAAACTATAATAATGTATGATTCTTAGAGTTATAATATAATATTATTAGATCGCTTTTGACAAACTGTCTAGTGCAATATCCATGACAATTTACAAATCATTTGGTATCAGAGAAGGTTTCTTTGGGTATTTTGTGGATATCACAGGGATCTAGATCGGTGGGGCCGAAAATCGTAAAACCGTAATCATGGGCGATGAATATGTCAATCAACCTCGTGATCGTGAAAAGGTGAGGTTTTTGCGGCTTGAACAACAAGTCATGGATATAAAATGTAATGTAAACCTTGTCATGGAAGCCCTAAGAAATAAGCTAGGGATATTCGAGGTAGATGGGGGTTCGAACATAAAGGAAAAATTAGAATGGGGCTCGTGAGATGTTAGGTCCCTAAAATACTAGTGATTACCCCATTACTATAGTAGTTTTATCCCTTATTAATATTGTTGTGCACCTATTGTCCCATATTGTTATTACTGTGCCCCATAGAATCCCTTTATTGTTATTTTTGTGGCTTTGTATTATTATTATTAGGTCGACTAGGATATATTATGACTCCTTAGACTCCTATATATAGAAAGGAGGTTTTGTCATTTGAATCATCTAAGAATTGTTCATTTGTGTAATGTAAAGGAGGTTTCCCCCTCGAAGAGGCTGAATTCTAAGGCGTTCAACTATCTTTTCTATCTTTTTGTGAGCTGGTTTCATAACATTTGGTATCAGAGCTTTGGATTCTAGGGTTTCGTTGCTCCAAATAGGTCAGTGTGGAATTTTCGCTATAACGTTGTTTCTGCGATGTTTCAAAAGCTAGAAAAAAAACCCATTTGAGATGAAATCGCACTGAAACTAGGGTCCGAATTTCAGAGCTTTTCGCGCTATATTTGTGGAGATATGATCTGAGGAAGTTGGTATTTTTGCATACTCCTGAATTACATTCCAAACAGGGAACTTGGGGAAAATCGTCATAAATTTCTCTCTGAGCATCGGATTGAAATTTCCTAAGAAGGTACAAAAAGAGGACAGACTGTAGTTTCTTGTATATATTTTTCAGAGCCAAATATCGAAACAGTGACTCGTGGCATGCTGTACAAGTTCTCTCTACTGAACTAGTCTATAATTAGGTCACTGTGGGAGATTTGGCATAACTCTTCCCTGGAGAATCCAATTTGGATCAGACTAGTGGCATTGGAAAGAGGACGTAGAGGGCTACGGGAAGTCGCAATTTCAAAACTGGATGATCTGAAATTATAGAGATACATCAGATTCAATGTCAAGCTTCTACGAAGTGAAAAAAAGGTGTGTAGTTTTTTTAATTTTTGCATAAGTTTGGTTTGAAAAATTAGTTTGAAGGAATTCAAAGGGCATAGTAAAGCATTATTATCGGCAATTGATGCCCCGAGGAAAGAAAATGCAAACACCTAGTAAGCAACCTGGAAGCTCTAGCATGACTCATGAAGAAGAGTAAAAAATGCAACATGATATATCAAAATTACGAGACCAAGTGCAACAAGTGCCACTTGCACAAAAAGGAACAAAATCTAAGATGGATGGTTTAAAGAAAGATGTAGAAGCTAAGATGGATGGTTTAAAGAAAGGCGTAAAAGATAAGATGGATTGTTTAAAGAAATATGTAGAAGCTAATATGAATGACGTGGAAGCTAAGATGGACGATTTGAAGATAGATTTGAAGACAGATTTGAAGACAGGCATGGAAGATTTGAAGACAGATTTAACAAAATTTCTACAAGAAATTCTTACTAATGTTGAAAAGGTAGTAAAGGAAGCTCATGATGAGAACAAAAGAAATACTAATCATGATTTCATAGACTCTAATGTTGGATCAAAGACCCACCATATTTCAAAAATCAATATGAGGAAGTTTTATGGCAAGGATCCCGCAACATGGATATTATAGATGGAAAAAATTTTCGATCTCAATAATGTGCAAAACACACAAAAGGTATGTATTGCAACTTTATATTTGGAACCAAATCAGTTTGTATGGTATCAATGGCTTTTCTTTCGTAAAAAAATTATCACTTGGGCAATTTTTACGAAAGAATTGACAGCACATTATGAGGATACAAAAAGCAACACTTTTTTTAGCCAATTGATAAGTCTCAAACAAAAGGGCTCAATAATGGAGCACATTGAAGAGTTCCAAAAATTGAACATAAGGGTCAAAAATATTCCAGAGGAGCATAGGATTGATGTGTTCATAGGGACTTTAAAGCATAATATCCAACATGATGTTCGCCTTTTGGAACCTGATTCATTAGAGAAGGCATTAAAGTTAGCAAGAAAAATGTAAAGCAAAATTATGGCAACGAGGAATCATACCACTCACAACTATAAAGATGGAAGTGCTGTTGCCCCTAGTCTTCCACAACCTATAAGGTTGACACCACAACAATTGGAAGAAAAAAGAGCAAAAGGGCTTTGGTACAGTTGTGATAGAAAATACACTAAAGGTCATAAGTGTGCTGAGAAGAAATTATTCTACATAGATTGTGAAGAGGAAGAAGAAAAGGAGCAAGAAGGTCAAAAGAAGAGGATATACTCCAGGAACAAAGCCTAGATGAAGAACAAATGAATCCGACCATATCTTGTAATGCATTGGCGGGAATTACCACTCCTCCAACCATCAAGATAGAAGGACAAATCAAGAAGAAAAAGGTAATAGTGTTGATTGATTCAGGAAGTACCCACAATTTTATTCATTGTAAGGTAGCAAAAGAATTTAATTGCTTCTTATATCCAGCACCAGAGTGTCAAGTGATGGTTGCAAATGGAGGAACAATAAATTGCTCTGGAAAGTGCCATAATATCAAGCTATCCATGGGAGAATATGTATTGACTAGCCCAATGCTTCCATTCCAATGGGGGGTGCTGATGTTGTACTAGGAGTCCAATGGCTACAATCCTTGGGTACAATAGCTTTTAATGTTTTTCAAGAACTTTTCATGAAATTTTCATGACGGAAGGAAGGAAGTTGAATTAGGGTATTGCAGG
>APFE031369616.1:0-12030 GCA_000404065.3 Pinus taeda | reverse complement strand
GTAATCTTAGACAGTTGACATTCAATGTGCACTCTCCATTGATGGTCCCTCTCACTTTGTTTGTAATTGTGCTCCTATTTCAATGAGTTTTCCCAACTGTCATTTTTCCGCACATTTGCTTCCATAAGTGTTTCTTTCATGTTTGTAACTGTCATTTTTTGCTTTTGTTCACTTCAAAAAGTGTCATTTTAATGTTATCTTCACTCTAGAATGTGTCACCTTCAAATTATTTAGCTTTTACGAGTGTGATTTTCACGTTTGCGTATTGTCCCAAGTGTCGCTTTTAGTTGTTTTCACTCTTGTATGTGTTGCACCTTTGCACATCACCAAAAGTAGCTCTAGAGCACTCTTCTACATTAGGTGGTCATATATATCATTAGAATATCCTAATATGGATATTCCTACATCTTAGCACTCTTTTTGGTTACAGTCGACCCTTGTGTCGTAACTTGTGCTCTAAGTGTCACAATGTGGCGTTTCTACTATTACACTTAGAAATAGGTGTCGCTTTGTTGTCATTTCAAGGATGATTTCCCTCTCTTACTCTATTGGTCCCACACTTAGCCATTTTGGAGCTCTTATTAGTCCTACTGCACATTGCAAGTTATGAAAGTTCAATCCTCCACTAGGTGATGAGAACCGCATATTCATAAGCCTTATTAATGATATATCTCCCTCCTATACTTGTGCACTGATTATTTCTTAAGTTCAGCTCCTATGGCTACACATGCAAAACCTTTAAAGCATAGTCACCTAACCCTTCTTTATTGTACTGGCCCACTACACTAAGTTGTCATCACCTCTACCTTGCATGGCACATACAATACTTCTAGATGATAGTAAGGACCTCATTCATCTCCTTGAAAAATAAAATAGCAAAATGCAAAGGCCCTCCCCCCTCATAATGCAGTGATAACCCTCTTAGGCAAACCAACTTACCTTATGTTGCCTTTCTCAACGAATTACACAATCTCCTATAATAGTTAGCCACTATTGAGCTAAACTACACTAGCATAGGAGGTAGAGTGTATTCTTGATGACCATTCAATCATTGTTTGAGAAAAACCGCATTGGCATAGAAGCCTCCCCTTAAGCCCAGCACATGGCATAGTAACAAGGCTTAGTCTTGCTTCCACTATTGACTGTGGCCCCTATTTGCACACAAGTATTATCATGTATAACCTCTATCAGTGTAGGGCATAGTTTTAACAGACAAAAATCATCTATTGAAACAAACCTCACTACCCTTTAAGCCTCTTCTTCTTCCTTCATGACATAGTCTCAAGCAACAAGACTTAAACCCTTGTTCACTAAGATTCCCCTCTGTGTTGAACACTTGCTCAAGTCTCTCTCTTAGTGCATGGTACAATCCCATAACTCAGTAAAGACTCCTCTTATTCCTTGTTATTTCAAACTATGCAATAATTGTCTTCCTCTCTTTCCTTCCTAGCGCATGACGCAGTCTTAATAAATAAGCTCATCAACCTTGTTCCTTGTGCTTTCCCACAGTGATGGACCATGAATAGCCCCTCCTCATAGCACATGGTGCAGTCTTAATGAATAATGGTGCTCCCCTTAGCGATTGTTGAGCTCAATTGTGCCTTCCTCAAAAATCTTTCCTTCCTAGTCCTTTCACAATTATATCATAAGTAGCTTCTTTCATCAGTAAGATAAAGATAGGATACATGATTTTAAGACTAATTTTTCCTTTTCATGAGTGATCTTCATTGGTAGGTGTATTATCTCAGCATTTTTGGGAAGAAAAATCCCCTCTGTGAACAGAGACGATTTCTCTCGCCCAATGAGTGGGTCTAGCAATAAACTGAACAAACTAGTGCATACTTTCCTAGCTTATGTTTAAGAATTCAGAGAGAGAGAAACCTACTTCACTCTGATGTTAATTTCTCAATAATTTGGTGATGGCTTTGATCCATTATCTTCCAAGCTCACTTCTTGATTGTTCCTTACTTCTAATTACCTGCAAAAGAGGTCAAAAGACAATACAAGATACAATACCATACATAGCATATATCTAACATAAACTACTAGATAGATCAAGGAGTATCAAGCTAAATGCATAAATATTTAGACATTTGTGGAAAGAGAACATCAGATGTATATATTAATGAATCAAAAAGGCAAGCATACAATGATTTCCTTGATGTTGGAGACCTAATTTTGGTGGATGTCCAAGTCTAAGCCAAGTCTCTTCAAGCACTCCTCCTCCAAGTTAGATGGGAGGCATTTAGGCATAATCTCGGCATAGGAATGCAGGCAATCAATGACCAACCATTTGGGAATGGAGGGGATTTTATTTATAGGAAGGGAGAGGGAGTTAGGGATCCACAAAAGAGGGAGGAAGGTCCACATCTCAAGGGTAAGGCCCTTAAAGGTAGGATCAAGAACTCCAACTGAGAGAGCTCAACCATATCTCTACCCAACAACATCCAAATTATTGTTTCTCGAAGTTTCCAGCATACGAAGCTTCTCCTCCATTTTGAGAAAACCTGCCAGAAGAGGTTCAACACGGGTTTTGATATGAAAACCCGTGCTGGCAGTGCTAATTCAAAGAACTACAGCCTTCGATCAACACAGGAAAGTAGTGGAGCAAAGAGCATTGGTACTGAAATTTAGGGTTTCAGTCATCCTTTTCCAAAATTGACTTAGGGCAATTTTTCTTCCATTCTTTAGGGATGCTTCAGTATGTGTTTCATGGTGAGTACACTTCACAATTGTCAATATTTTTGCATTTTCAGGATATGGAACAAGAAGTGAACATGAGGTGTGACAAAATACTATGTAGCAGATGCCCGTTAAAGAATGAAGGTAGAACAGGAAGTGATTGGTGAAATGATTTACAAGTCAAGGTAAGGACCAAAAAAACACCGTTAGGAGACCTGCAAATCAAGCATATACATATAAATATTTGACATCTATGATATAAACATGCCTAATGATATATAAATAGGCATCTAATAATACTTGAATCCATGATATGGGAACACCCATCCAAATAGAAGGGATCATGTGCATGAATCCACGATATGGATGCAGCCATCTGAATAGAAAGGATCATATATATGGACCCATGGTATGGTCACAACCATCCGTATAATCATGTGTACAATCATGAGTAACTCATAACTCCACGCAACCTACATTTTATCGGATGGAACCCAGGGTCTTGAGCTATGTCCCAATCTAATCAATGTATAAATTCTAGCATGTGAATAGATTTGTCGAAGTTGAACATGATAGAAAACCACCCGATTACCAATCAATGATGTAAATTGTTAACAAGCGCGAGAGAAACCACCAATAATGAAAATGAATCTCAATGCACAATCAGCACAATCCACAAGTGTGAATAATGAAGTTGAAGTTGAGCACCTGTAGAATCATTTGATCAAAGGCCAATAATGTAAACATATCGTCGAATGTGAAGAACTTGCCATTGAGGCATGCAAACTCCAAGGTACTGGAAGGGAGTTTCTAGATCATCTTCTTGGACAATGAGTTGAAGTCAATAGGAAGTGAACCATCGAAGGAGGTCCATAATGTATCCCACATCATCGACATGAAACAAAGGATATAGTAGAGTAGGTAAGTTTGATTCAGTACTGTGGCAAAAAGGTCAGACAGTGTATAAGCGGTAAAAACTGCATATAGGACTTCTCTTGCACATATCAGCGACACGACTCCAAATTTTGGAAGCATTTGACTCTACATGGGATCAGAGGTCATGATGACAAAGCAATATAATCAGATGAGAGGCAAAATGGATTTGCCAAATCCAGGAAGGCAAGTGATAAAGTCAGGATATCCCAAACCTGACACGAGCAACAGATAAGTGCCATGTTCAAGAGCGACATGATGCCTTTACAAAAAAAACAAGAGATGTTCACTTTCATTTTTTCCCCCACTATTTCTAGTGAGTACCCCATTATTTTTTATTGGAAGCTTGAAGGGGATAGCATAAGCTTTCAATATAATTTCATCCTTCGGATGAATCCATCCTAGTAAGTTTAATGAGTCCTAGGAAGGAGAAACTAAATCTCGCCATGATGACAAGTACTACATCATTTAAGTTTCACGAGTCCAGTGGAGGTGAAACTCGACATCTTTTCCATGTTTAAAGAGTTTGAAAAAGAGGCGATAAAGAAAAATCCAAAGGTACATTTGCGTAACGCGTCTCTTGAATTCGAGAAGGTAGAAAATGATATCCAAGAGAACCTCTTAGCCATGTTTGACTAAGGTACTCCTTTTTCGTACAATAGTCTATCTCGGTCCAAAAAAGGGTTAAACTTATACTGAGTAGATGTTATTTCATTTACTTTAACGAATTCAAAATGAAGATTACTCGGTTATCTTTTCATGTCTTGAGAGTCAGAAAAGGGCTTAAAGATGACTCCAAGGGTTGTTTTTTCGTTTACTTTTTACGAGTCCAAAAAAAGTGATAAAATAAAACTCGTTGAATCAATAATAATTAATCATTGTCACATCATAAGTGAAACACACATTACCAATTTCAAAGAAAAATATTAAAATATAAGCGAAATATGCCCTAATTTGGTAAAAATGTCATTTAAAAACTTATAAAAGCTCGAAAAAGTAAATCATTTTCACCATTTTACCATTTTGCAAATCAGAGAGCATTTTTACCCTATTTTACCTCAATATTCAGGCAAAGAGTATGATCAATCTCGGACACCATTCAACGAGTCATTCGCTGTAGGTAAATATTTGTCCCTTCCCTTCAATTTGGTTGTATTTTTATGCATTTTCATCTATATACTAAGCTTCATGGAGGGCTTAGAAAAAATTCTTGTCAAGGGCGACCAACACAATTTTTACCCATCAGAGCCACGTTATTCACCCTACGGCCAATTGTGGCAGTGCACAGGAAGCACGGAAAAAAATATATAGGCAGTCGCATTGGCGCAGAGTTGCAAATATTTTGGAAAATCCTCCATGTTTAATCATTTATTTCCATATTTGTTTCCATAGAAACTCATGAAATGTTGTTTAATGGATGTTTTATAGGTTAATCAACCAAAAGTGGCAATCGAATGGAGAGAAAGAGGACACGAAGTAGAATACCATCAAGCTGCCCAAGACCCAAATTGCATTGTTGCCCTTCAAGACTATGGATCACTGAAATTCTTCCGGATTCTTGGGATTAGCAGCCAGGTAGAGTTACTGCAACACTTGATTATTTGGTGGGATGTGGATCACCAATTATTCATGATTGGGGACTAAGAACTCAAAATAGATGTTGCAAACATTTATTTCATTATTGGTTTGTCTAGAAAGGGACAAGAGACTCAGATGTCTAGTTCTCGCACTAGAGGAGAGAACATGGATATTTTGATTGCGAGACATTTTCCAAGCACTCGAAAAACTCAGAGTGGGAAGATATATATAAATACCATCACTAATATCCCACTACGAACAATCCTTCATATTATGGCCTGAATCACTAGGGCTCACGCATTAAATGAAGCAACAAATTCTCATTTCCAGTACGTCATTGATTGTCTAAGTCCTATGGTTTTCAATTGGTGTGAGGGTTTGTTGGTCAATATGAAGAGCCAACTTAAGAACTGCCAGTCAGGAAAGTAGAAACAGTTCGGCATCGGATCCATATTGGTGACGTTCTTTTCGAAACGTGTGCCATTGTTTCGATATCAGTGGATAGAATTGGATGCACTAGTGCCTAGAGATCCATGGTTGATGAGGTGGGGTGAGTTGATGCCTTAGCAGTGAGGTGGTTAGCGGATGTCTTTCCCCCAACATTTTTTGGATGGTTGCGACAACAGCTAATCATGATATATGATTGGGCATAAACTGGCACAAATTTCCAAGGATATCCTGATCTTCCACTTCCACCAGGTGCACAATGGATTGATGTAGGTAAAAAATAGTTTTTAAAGTTCTTTTGAAGTTTTTAATTTTTTTTATGTGTATTGAGATTTGATACTTTGATTTTTACAAATTTCGACTAGAGAGACCTTAGGGCTTCTCCAATAACGTGAGTGGCATGCCAGTAAGGATGCTTCCTATGAGGAGGGAGCAGACCCGATCATTGAGGTGGATCACAATCTAGAAGGTCGTACAAGGGGCATTCCAGAATTGCATTGATTGATGAGGGTGCCATTTTTGATATCAGAGGCATACTGTATGGGTACCTGCCAGACTACCGTTGGTACTGAACTGAGTCATTAGATATTTCATGCTATCATGAGCACATGTGGGTGGAATAGGCCATCTCTATCTTTATTTTCTGCACTTACGTAGGCTTGAGAAGCCATGTATCTCGAACATAGTTTTGACATTTTATGTCATAAACCTTTTGCAAACCTTTATTTATAGATATATATATATATATATATACACACATGTTTTCCTGTTATGTTCACTATGTGATGGTTTTTGTTTTACATATGTTGTGGATGTCTATCTAATATATAATTAGCGAATGTATCTGTTAATGTGTTCAAACATATAAGAATATGTTGATAAGTGATATAATCAAAGTCTCATTCCAAAATATGAACTCGCAAATACATTCAAACAATTTGAGGGTTCTAATTAAATATTGTATGTTAAGTTGTAGTACAATGAGTTGTAAATGAAGATTAACGACTAACTCTCTAATGCCAAGAGCAATAGCTTCTGACAGAAGCTCGATAATTGCACTATATTTGACAATGTTATTAGTAGTATGGCCTAAACATATGCCTTGTAAATTCACTAACTCATCATTAGGGTCATAGATTGCCCATGCGGTGGAAGATAAATTTTGTGTACTACGATAAGCTCCATCAGTGAAACCAACATAAAGGTTCAATGGCATCTGCAAGCCAAGTAGAACACATGGTAAGAAGAGGAAAATATGTTCGTAAAAGCAAACAAACACACCAAAACCAAAATACACACTAATTTACAAAGTATTTACACGAAATCATGCATAATACTTCTTCAATTAAAGCCCATTTCGGGGCTTAGCCAACTAATTTCCTTCATAGTCAACCAACTCATAGGTACCTTTCTGTAATATTTGTTTAATAATGTAAGGTCCATGGCACATTAGTTCGAATTTCCCACTTCCCAATTTATCATTGGCTTGATCATATAACAAGACCAAGTCACCTTCAGCAAAAACACGAGGAGTAACAATTTTATCGTATTGTGCTTTAACTCGTTTCTTTTGAGCTTCAATTAAAAATGCAAAAATATGGTGAGTTTCATCAAGCCTTTCGAGGTAAAGTAATCGTTCCTCCTTCTGCAAAGTGCTAGGGAGTAATTTGATAGCTAGTTTCAATGAAGGGATCTCGCATTCAATCGAAAGGGCTGCTTCTAGACCATACACCAATTGAAAGGGTGTGAATCCAGTTGTTGTCTTAGTTGTGGTTCGATATTCCCATAGAGTTGAAGATAGAATAAGGTGCCAATTTCGTCTATGCATCTGAATAATACGTTGAAGCATTGTAACCAAGACTTTGTTGACTGCCTCAACTTAGTCATTGGCCTGTGGATAGTAAGGAGTTGAGATGTCATGACGTAGACCCAACTAAGCAGTAAGCTCTATCATCATATAATTTCAAAAATGAGAGCCATGGTCAGTGACGATGGCTTGAGAGACACAAAATAGATCTATGACATGATTAAAAATAAATTGAGTTGCATTTTTATCTTCAAAATCATATTTGGGCAACACCTCGGCCCATTTAGTGAAATAATTGACGGTGATGATGATATAACCATGCCCACTAGCTAAGAAAGTGTTAGAGGTCATTAAATCAATACCCCATTTGGAAAAGTGTCCAATGGTAATAATTGGGTGCAAGGATGTGGGTGGGACACATTGTTTCCAGTTATAAATCTGGCAGGCATGACATTTTTGACTGCTAAAATGAAATCTTTGAAGATCGAAGGCCAAAAATAACTGGCGTGAAGGATTTTTTAAGCCATATCATATCCCGACATGTGATCGCCACATGCCCCAAGGTGACAATAATTTAAGACTCTCTCAACTTCTTCAAGTGTTAAACATCAATGAAGGATTGAATCAACACCAACGCGGTACAAAGTATCTCCAAGAATTCGGTAAGGTTGGGACTAATGTTAGATGCGTCGTCATACAGAGTTGGATAACTCCATTCGAAATGTCTAGGTTTAGAGATAGGTAATAATAGATTCATACCATGGATTAACAATACTAATGAGGACGAGAGTCTCGTCAAGAATCAAGTCATCAAATGCAGTAGACGTGGTTGCAGAAGGAAGGTCGCAAATTAATTCAGAAAAAACTAGTGACTTCTTCGATTTAGCTTTAACAAATCCCAAATCGAAATCCCATAAGATTACAATTCATTTAGAATACTTTCCCCCCAACCAACAGGTCAAAATGTATGTCATGGGGTTGCAATAAAAAATCAAGTGGTTTTTCGTAAGAGAATATAGTGACGAAAGCGTTGAATAGCATGAACAGTTGTTAAATCTAGTTTCTCAACATGGGCATATTTCGACTCAGGTAATAAATCACATGTTCATCTCCTTCATCATCATCCTGAACAAGTACCATGGAAATAGTAATATCGATGGCAGCCAAGTACAAGAAATAATTTCGGTGATAATTTGGGGGATGCAGTAAAGGAACACTAATGAGGGCATCCTTCAATGCCCTGAAGGATTTTTTAGTGACTCCATCCCAAATGAATGGGATCCCTTTCTTTAACAAGTGAGTAAATCCCTTGGCAAGTTTAGTGTAATTCGGGACAAAACGACAAAGGAAATTATCTTTTCCTTGTAAACTCTGCAACTAATGTAAAGAAGGTGGAGGCAGAAAATTCATGATTGCCTCCACCTTAAGGGGATCGATTTGGATGCCTTCCTTGCATACAAAAAACCCTAAGAGATGACTAGATTCAACACAAAAGACACACTTATGGGGATTCAAATGAATATTATAGTGTCGACATTGAAGAAAGATCTCTCGAAGGTGATCTAGGTGGTCATGACGCTTAACAGAATGTGTTGGTAAGTCATCAAGATGAGGGTGAACAATATTCTTAATATCATGAAAGGCATAAGACATCGATTGTTTGAAGGTAGCATTAGCATTCTTCAAACCAAAACAGACTTTAAGCAAAGGTTTGCCAAGGATAAATGAAAGCAGTTTTATGTTAATCGGTGGGAAGAATGTTAATCTAATTGTAACCATGAAGGAAAAAAACTTGCTCCCAACACATTCATCAATGATTTTATAGATAAAGGGAGTCGGATAATTATCTTTAGGACATGCCCGATTGATATCACGATAGTCAACACAAATGAGGATAATTCCTTGTTTCTTAGTCATAGGAACAATATTCCAGACCCAATCTGTCAATTGAATAGGATAAATGAAACCACATTTAAGAATTTTTTCAACTTCTCCCTTTATGGAAACTGCCTTTCTAGGGTGCACGGGATGAAGGCGTTGATAAACAGGCTTCGCATTTGGATAAGTAGGAATCTCATGCACTACTATACTCGTATCTATGTTAGGCATTGGCTCGTACAACCAAGCAAAAATATCACGAAATTATTTGAAGAGGTTAGTATAAACCTTGATCTCATTCAGAGAACAAGAAACTCTGATATGGATATTTTCGACAATCCTTGATTTGATAGAGATGTCAATGTGCATTGTAGCTGAAATGTTCCCCATGTTTCCTTCAGACAACACTTCGTGAACCAAAATAGGTGTTTGAAGTGGATGAGTTGGTACATTGGGAACAAGGGTTTCTATACAAGAAGAAATCTCACTAAGGCTTGGGAGAAACGAAGAACGATGATGGGCATCATTCCATGGAGTTTCCTCGAGAGACATAACTTTTTTGATATTCTTATCAGTTGGAAATGTCTCATTCAAAGGATCCAAAGATCTTAGGCAGAGGTAGATGGTACATTTGCCTAAGATCTTCAGGTTTAAATGACCCAAACATTCTTCCATCAACTGTGGAAAATGTTCAGTCTGAAGTTGGGATTTTCTCGACAACCATCTAACCACATCAGTATATGGAAAAATTTTGGCCCGCACTAGTATCCTGTGAAGGTATAAATAGGCCATTTTTCTTAGAGTACCTTCTAATTTGCAGGTGGAATTGGTTGTGGCTTCCTCTTCCAGTTCTTCGGGCTCTTCTGCTTCTATCAAATTGTAGATACTTTCCCAGCTCACATTTCCCAGACCGAGGCATGTTGTATCTAATACTAGTCCCTTCTTGCTCAGCTCTGTTTCTTTAACTACAGGAGGTGCCTTGGGCTTCTTAGATTTCTTCCCCATCTTTTCTGGATTCATGAGTTCAAAGAAACTCTACACAGATAATTACAAACCGTAACACAGGGATATTGTCGCTGAAAGCCAATACGAAAATTAACGGAATTAAAGCAATTGAGATATGATAAGTCAGATGCAATTAAGAACCACCATGAGTGAAATCCTTGAAGGATTCACTCTTAACTATGAAATTAATAACCGTTCAAGCTGTTAGGCCCCTATACCAATAGGTGTCATATGTCATGATTGACTTGATGAGCTATAGAATATGTTCATTTGTTTTCTTGTTGCAAAGGTTTTCCATATTTTCAAAAAATGAAAAAATTTAAAAAATGAAAAGAGGGTATACCTTAAAAGAAAAATCAAAGGGTAAAAAAAATAAAAAATGGTCAAAAAATAGAAAATGAAACCCACTACTTTTCACTTTCATGTAATAAACAATTGTGTGCAGTTTGTCACCTATGCCATAATTGATGAATAGTCAAACAATGTAAGCCTGGCTAATTCATTTTTCAATTTCATGTTGTAGAAATAGAGAATAAATATTTGACCAAACAGTGTAATCTTGGCAGATAAGTAGAGAGGTAAAGTATAAAAAAGGAGCTCAACAGTTTAATCTGAGCCCTTGGATGTAATAAGTGTAGATTTAGATAGATATCATTATGTAAAAGAAAAGAAAGTGAGAAAAGTGTTTGCCAGTCTAATTGTGCCCTAATAAAGAAGTGAAAATGCTAAGATAAAGTAGGTAGGATAAGTAGATGATGGTTGCAGAATAAATGTGTGGTGAATGTTAAGTTTAATGCTCAAATATTTTGCTTTCATCACTTGGACAAAGCACAACTTACATTGGATACAACATATCAAAGAAACAAAGTCAAATTAATTAATTTCCTTATCCATTTTCCCCTTGAGTTTCACTAACTTCCCCTAAGTACTAAAGGCATTTACAAAGTTAAAGGGGCTCACGACATTTCTCTGACTTTTGGAGGGACCAGACCCTTGACCCAATAATTTATAAAGCCCAAGTACTTAAACCATTCATAAATATCATTCATTCTCCTTTATAAGTTTTTCCTAAGTAAAATCCTATTTTACTTAGGAAAATTACAAAAATTTTCACAAAAAACCCTTGTTTTCACTTTAGCCTAAGCTTAAATACACACTTCAAATGTTTTGTACTTAGCGCTTTCCATTTCATAATGTCACATTAACTATTAACATATTAATTTATGAATCTCTTATAAGGTTTAATCGCGCCCGTATTACTTTAATTATGTAAAAATCCTGAAAATACTATATATCCTGCCCCTGGTTAATTATAACCATAATATGTTTTAAAATGGGATTAATTAGTTAATCAGTAGCTAATTGACAACCCCGACCCTCCACCGATTAAAAACGGGATTAATTAACCCTCATGGTTAATTAATAACCTCACCAGCCATTCCCGCCGCCCATGATGTGATGAAATAATACTTAATTATATCGGGCCCACCTCCATTAAACCTCCGTCACTTTGCATCCCCGTCAGTCATCCAATCAAGCCCTTGACATCTGACGGCCACAATGCATATTGCATAGCCCTTTGTGACAGCACGTTAGCGTGTGATCACAAAGCGGTTTCCTGTACAGTACTTTGCCATGCGTCATTTTTCTATGGAATTGCTATCCCAATGCAAAATACCACCCCTCCTCATAAGCAGTAC
>APFE031369613.1:599-35456 GCA_000404065.3 Pinus taeda | reverse complement strand
GGCCCACTTAGTGAAGGCGACTTCTTTTCACTAAGCTCCATCATCTTGTTGCATTTTCAACACTCCCTCTCAACAAGATATGGATTATCTGCAACCTTATCCTGCCTCTATGGTATTTGAATTTGCTCCTGGTGAGCGCCTTTGTCAAGATATCAACATCCTGATCCTCCGTGGGAATGTATGAAAGTAACATGATTCTCCGCTGCACACAATGTCTGATATGATGGTACCTGATGTCGATGTGCTTGGATCTATCATGAAATACTGGATTAGCCGAGAGTTTAATGCAACTCTGGTTATCACAATAAATCACAGTAGGCTCCAAGTGTGACCCGAACAACCCGACCAGGATCTTCCTCATCCATATAGCCTCGCATGCAGCCAAACTTGCTGCCATATACTCAGCCTCTGCTGAACTGAGTGCCACGGATCTCTGCTTCCTGCTGTACCAAGAAACTGTTGTCGACCCGATACTGAAGATCCCTCTAGATATGCTCTTTCTGTCTGTTGGGCTCCCTACCCAATCTACATCCGTGAAGCCACATAACTTCCCCTCATCCTCTTGTATGTACCACAATCCATATCCCGATGTGCCTCTGAGATAACACAATACATGCTTGCCTACCTTCGAGAAGAGCTTGGTTGGCTTAACCATAGCTTCTGAAAGTTGGTTAACAACATAGCATATATCGGGTTGTGTATTGACCAGATACATAAGCGACCCCACCAACTATCGATAAGCATTGGCATCCACTACCTCTGCTGAAGTAGCATCCTCCTTCCTCCAACCTCCAGGAAAAGGAGTATCAACAGGCTTGCAGCCATGCATGTTGAACTTCTCCAGTATTTCCCGGGCATACTTACCTTGAGAAAAAAATATCCCATCACTGCGTTGCCAAATTTCCAATCCCAAGAAATAATGAAGGAGGCCCAAGTCCTTCATCTCAAACTCTCTAGCAAGATCCTCCTTGCATGGAAGTATCAACAGCTCATCTCCCGTCAAAATCAAATCATCTACATAAAGTACAATGATCAGCAACTTACCGTCCACCACAATCTGGTATAGGTTAGGATCCGCCTCACTCCTGGAGAATCCAAGTCCGGTGAAATAACTGTCTATCCATGTGTACCAAGCAAGAGGTGCTTGTTTCAACCCATACAATGCTCTCTTGAGCCTGCACACATGCGACTCACTTCTGAAGATCTCGAAACCTTCGGGCTGCTCTATGTACACCTCCTTAATGACTCCATTGAGGAAAGAAGTATTCACATCCATCTGATGGATGTGCCACCCCATCTGCGCTGAGAGAGCAAGAATCGTCCGTATGGAAGAATACCTTGCGACAGGTGCAAAGGTCTCCTCATAATCGATCCCCTTTATCTGTGAGAAGCCTCGGGCAACAAATCTTGCCTTGTACTTCTCCACACTCCATGTTGCTTGCCTTGCTTCACTTTTTATCCATCTCGAACCCACCCACTGATTTCCCCTCGGTCCTTGGGACAATGTCCATACACTGTTTCTGACAATTGAATCATTACTCTTCCACCATGGCATCTACCCATGCGGGATCCTCCACAACTTCCTTGAAAGAGGATGGTCTCAGGTCACGGACACATTGCTCACAAGAGCCATTGTACCAATGTACTGGTCAGGTGACTGTCTCTGTTTGCACTTGTGGGTAGGTGGTCCTACAACCTCCTGCATCTTGAAGCCAGTCGCTCAGCTCTATAGTGCGCTTTTGCTCTCTTTGATGGTTGGCGCTGATGATGGTCTCTTTCCCACTCCATTGAGCTTCATCTTTGTGGCCTGATCCCATCCTGAGCTATCCTTAGGAAACTAATAGCTCCTCAGTTGCATGCAAGTTGTGGCTCCCTTCAAGCGAACACTTCATGGCTTTCTCCTCCTGAAATTTGATATCCCGTCGCACAACAGTCTTGCGACTGTCTGGAAAATACACACGATAGTTGTGGGGCGTATTAGTGTACCCCACAAATATTCCAACCTTTACGGTCAGCTCCAGCTTCTTCCTAGCATCCTTTGTCACATGCATGTAAACAGGAGAACCAAAAATCCCCAAATGGGAAATATCGGGCCTCTTACCAGAATAAGCCTCCTCAGGTGTACTCATGCCAAGTATCTTGTGAGGACAACGGTTCTGCACATATACTGCAGTATTGCATGCCTCCACCCACAAGTGAAGGGGTAGGCCCTGATCATATAACATCGCCCGTGCAGCACCCACGATCATTCTTTTCTTCTGCTCAGCAACCCCGTTCTGTTGTGGGTTATGGGGAGCTATGAGCTCTCTTCGAATCCCTTCTGCGCTGCAGAAGTCCTTGAACTCGCCAAAGATGAATTCACCACCATTTTCACTCCTAAGAGCCTTCACCTTCTTCCCTGGTTCCTTCTCGACCGGTGCTTTGAACTCACAGAACTTTGAATATGTCTCGCTTTTCTTCTACATGAAGAAGATCCAACACTTTCGAGAGAAATCATCAACAAAGATCACATAGTACTTGTGCTTTGCTGTCGAAGCTACTAAGAAAGGTCCACAAACATCTGTGTGAATTCTCTCAAGGATCTTCGTGGCATGACTATCCTTCCTATGAAAGGTGGCTTTCACAGATTTTCCCAAAGTACACCCCTTGCACTAATCTGACTACGCAAGAGTGCCTTTAGGAAGCCTAGTAGAAATCTGCTGCAGTATCTTCAAAGCTCCATGGTGAAGGTGGCCCAATCTCCGGTGCCACAGCTCGCCATCATCCCAGATCACCACTCCTTCTACCTTGCATGCCATTGCTGCACAACCATCTACATGCAATTGATAAAGGTTCTTGGCTCGAACCCCTATCTTCTGAGTTTCTCCAGTTGTCTTACTGCGGAGGAAAGCCTTTCCCTCGTTGAAGACAACATCATATCCCTTGTCTTCTAACATCACCACGAAGATAAGATTCTTCTTCAATCCTGGAACATGCATCACTTCCTTCAATACGAAGGGTTTACCAGACTCCCTCTCAAAGGAAATGGTACCGATACTGGTCACACTGTATCTACCCTCATCGCCCATCTCAATGTGCACTCCAAGATCTTTCTCATCCAGATCAGAAAACAAATCTCGATCTCCTGTCATGTGAAAAGATGCACCACTTTCCAAGAACCATACCGATCCCATCACACTTGATACCAAGCATGCGATCAGTGAAACATCCAGCTCAAACTGTGAGGCTAAGGCCTCTCTTGCTGCAGATCTAGCAGCTTGCTTATTTTTCTTCTTCTGCGGACAATTTGTGGCATAATGTCTGTGCTGGTGACAGTGAAAGAACTTCACCTTGGACATGTCCTGCTTCTTGCCTTTTGCACTGGAATGAGAAGATTTCTTGTTCTTCCCCTTCTTTGATTTGGAAGCTAAAGCACAATTTTCTTCATCAGATGCCTTTGATGAAGATCCGTCCCTGGTATTCCGCATGATCTCCTCTTGGACGAGATCCGACCAAAGTCTCTCCCATCCTGGAAATTTCTCCTGACCATTGACAGAGTCCTGATAGGAATGCCAACTCTTTGGAAGACCAAGGAGAGCCAAGCTCACCAAGTCCTCATCATCGACAGTCACCCCCACACTTCCCAACTCATCCCGGCATTGTGTGAACTTCGTGAGATACTTGGGCATACCATTCTCACACTTAATGTTTCTGAGTTTATCCTTGAGCGCCAACTTCCTCTGGTTGCTCTTACTTTGGAATAAATCTGTCAACACTTTCCACATCAAGTATGGAGAAGCCTTTCCATGCAGGCTGGATATAATGTGATCCTTCATGCCCTCCAACAAAATCCTTCGACACTTTGCTGTCATCTTTTGCCAAGCCTCAACTTGAGCAACATCAGTAGGCTTTGGGACTTCAGCATCTATGAACTCCTTTAACCCATTGTCATCTAACACTGCCTCCATCCTGTCTTTCCATGCAATATAATTCGAGCTGCCTTCAAGGGCATACTCCAATCGCAATCCGTTGAAAGACATTTCAACTTTGACACCAAGAAAACACTGCTGCAAATTCGAATTCCACGAGCTCAAAACTGAACTGCTTCTGATCTAAAATTCATGAGAACAAAGTATTTCTTGCACATAGATTGACTGTATGGGCATTAACCGAATATCTCACCTTCCAAAAGAAGGATGAATCCAGAGGCTACCTGGCCCGATTACAGACTCTGCCTGAAGAAATAAAATGTAATCACTTTTTGAATAATAGATCTGATGATCAACTTGCTCTGATACCTTGTAGAAATTTTGAATAATAGAACAATTATTCACAGAGATTATCCTAATTATACACTATTTGCGGAATGCATGCATAATACATAACCTCCTCTACCATAGATCATCAATTTGCGGAATTAAAAAAACAATCGCATGCGCACATTGAAACATCAATCACACATATCAACACAATATGTAATGGGGAAAGCATACAACCGAAAACCCCCAACTATCTGTATATTATAATGATAGAGAACATGTAACAATACATAATACAATACTCCTCACAAGTACTCAATACTGTCTCCACCTGTTACACACAAACTAGCTCAGATCTGAACAAGTCACAGGTTCAAATCTCCTCCACTGTTTGCTTGCCTCTACTGCGCAATCCAAGTTGAGAATAGATCTGATCCAAGTTCTAATTCCCTTTGGCTGTACTGTGCAATCCTCATTGGCAATCTCAATTAATGATTGTGCAAATCTCATGCAAAACTATAGTCACAACTGATAGTAGTCTCACCCTTTCACCCACCTCTAACACTTGTCTCCACTGAAATGTCCATGCACTGAGTTAACTGATGTATTCTTTAGTTGATTTATGAGTTAATAATTAGTGAATTAATTAATAATTAATTCACACCACTCATCACTAGTGTATTTGTTAGTTAGACTAAAATACAACTAGTTCAACTAAGTCAAACTGAACACAACTCCATCAACTCCTCAATCAACTCCACCAAACTCAATCACTTGAGTTCTAACTGAAGTCCATCATGCAATAGCTCAACTAACCCATAGAAAAAGCATATTTCCTTCTGGCAGTTGCATGTGCCACATCCGTAGCTCGAACTGAAGTGCTGCAAGAGGATAAGATAATGTTTATAGTCCAAATATTATTAAGAGCTAATAATATTCGACTGTTCTATTTTTAGACTGGCAGTCTAAAAATAGATTTCGCCCATATGTCTAAAAATAGAGGTCCATCTATTTTTACCAACATGACTAATCATCCATAAATAGCATATTGCAACTCATAGACCATGATCCATATGTCTAAAAATGGACATAGTCTAAAAATAGACTTTGTGCCAAAAATAGCCTGCTGGCCCACTTAATGAAGGCGACTTCTTTTCACTAAGCTCCATCATCTTGTTGCATTTTCAACATCCTATAGGGAACAACTATTGTTCCCTATAGGGAAAAAAACTTTTTCGTGTGCATTTTTTGTTGTTCCCTACAGGGAACATCACTTTTTGGCATGCATTTTCTCTACTGTTCCCTACAGGGAATACCACTTTTGCGTGTATTTTTCTTTTGTTGTTCCCTTAAGGGAACAATACTTTTTTAAGTGTTTTTGTTGTTCCCTCAAGAGAACAACACTTTGGGAGTATTTTCGAGAACAACCCTTTCTTCTTCTTGTGGGATTATTCCTAGTTCATCTCAACCACATTTTATTGATTCCCTTTCATGACATGAAGTACACTACTTTTATAAGGACAAGAATTATGGGTTCTGTTGAAGCAAGTTAATATCATTATTGTTATGATCTTTAACATGACAACTCCTTGATGATAGATTATTTTCAAAAGGGACATAATTATTTATATACCACTTTACTGCATCGTTTTTTGCTGTACATGATACTGATTGATCATCTTAATACCATGTTGGTTCCACCCTTCCCGGTTATAATCTTCTTTGTCTGTAATAAATGAGATTATCGATATATTTTTTTTCTATTGACATGTTCAACTTCTTCCACCATCCCTACTCTTAAGGAGTACCGAGCCTCCCTTTATTTATCATAAAAATGTGTAATAACAACAAAATTTTGTTTGCAGATGGAGGATAGGGGGTCTCATTAAGAGCCAGCCTACCATGTTCATAAGGATGCAGCGAAGTGACATTCCCACTATGGCCACCACACTAGGGTTATGATCCATTGGATAGCCAAAATATCCTTGGAACAGGAGGTCCCATCACAAGCCGACCTGATCACTTTTGCTACATTCCAGTGAATGGCAGTGTGGTTATCTGGTTACCACATCAGCACACTGATATCTTCTGTAGAACAACACTGGAACTCTCCATTTATAAATTGAGGATCTTGGCTCATATGGGTTAAAAATGAACCCTGTCGAGGCTATGGACGCCTGCTGGCAGCAGAGGCTTTACTTATGGTATTGAAGTTATATCTTATTGTAAATGATTACTATAATACCCTTTTCTTATTCTCTCTTTTTATCAAAGAAGTTATTTCCTTAATTTTTCCCTGTTTTGAACCTTTACGCATGAGAAATTGTTTTTCGATCAATCACATCATTTTTGGCTAGAATACCATTAACAAAGCATCTTTCTTGCATATTGTTGTCCTTTTTGCTAACCACATAACTTATTATCAATCCAAAGCACCCTATTTCTTATTCATAACTATCTTTACACACTCTGCTCTCATTATAACCATACCTCTTGTTGTCCTATCATTGATATGTATACTTTGCTTCATTTACTGCTGTACTATTCATTTCTTGGCCTTGCCATCAGAACAACACTTTTCCTATGCTTTATGGTCATGAACGCCCTTTTCCAATTGGAGGGGGAAGATATGCATTATGGGATAGCATGTGATATAATTACTACACCCTGCCATAAATTGTTGATTTGACAAAATATTAGTATTGCGTTTATACAAAAGTTTTTATGATTGAAATTTTTGCATACGACTTATATTTTGCTATTCAAAACTAAAACTGTGGATTCAAAAAATTTGCATGCAAAATAATGATTTGTTTACAGGAGAACAACAAGTATGAGGGGAAACTCTATTTGCAGCAAGGCCACACTATTGCAACTAACATAAGAGGCTCAAGCAACTCGAAGACATGATGTGCTTGCATGGCTTTCACCTTTCACATCACTTTCAACATCATCTCAGCCAACATCAGCTTCAACCAATATCTGTCCATACATATCATTCCACATTTTTCTGGAGGTAAAACTTGAGGTAAAATAACATAAGTTTCTGATTTATTGAAAATTTAGGAGGCTTTCATGAAAATCCATTGAGCATTATTTATCATGATTTATTCCACATCTTTACCACTTCCTATTTTTCAGAGACATCATCTTTCCGTTTGGGGGAGTGTTATTTTCATTCATTAATTTCTTATGACCATGCCATTAATATTCTTTATCATCCATTGATCTCCTTATTCATTCTCAACACCTCTCTTATTCCATGTTGTTTTACACCAAGCATACATTTCAATAGATTGTAGCAACCACTTCTATTTGTTTTCTAGCATTGCATGAGGGCATGCTAATTTTTCAGTTTGGAGGAGGAATTGCTACACATGATGGATGTTTTCTACTTTCTTTCTCATTTAAAGACATACAGTTTCATTTTTATACAATGCAGAAATTGATTTTCATATATCTTTAAAACTATGAACTTAATTCTTGTGATTTCTGGATAACAAAGAGGTATCATTAAAATACACAAACCTAGATAATTTCAAGTTAAATTAGTTCATAAAACTTTATAAATCATGCACTATCACCTACAACCATTTTATTTATATCTCATGATCCGTGCATCAAAACGATTTGATTTTTGGATCATAGAAGCATTAATATAGTAGAAATCTACTTGCAAAATTTCAGCAAAATCTGGTTTGTAGTTTTTGAGGAAATGGTTAATGAAGTTTGTTGTTACTTATATCATATTTTGCTGCAACTTCATATACATATAGTTGAACGTCAATGTAAAAATTGTTATGCCTTCATCAACATTGCTAAAATTGAATATTCATTATTTGAGGAAGAAGTCATTTGTTCCATCCATTTCATAAGTTGGGATGAACAATTTTTGTATTATTGCCTGGTTAATACATAGGCTTTGGGTTGCATGAGGACATGCAATATATTCAGTTTGGGGGTATGTTGGGATGCTAGTTTGTCATTATTATTATCACCTTTTAACACCTATTTCATCCATTTCTACCATTTTTTATCACGTCATTTTTCATAGTTTATCATATAATTCCATTTTATAATTATTTATGCTCTTATGGATAAATATTATTTCTTCTCCTTTATTTTTAATAAATTGATGATCATTATGCATGATTTTACCAATGATGGTTTATTAATAATTTTTTTGTAACATCACTCACCATTTTAGCCTCCAAGATATTTTCCAGATTGTAGATTTGATCTCTAGCTCATCATTAAATATTCCAACTCAGAAATTCGGTGGAATAAAATGTGACAGTTTTGCATTGGATGTTTCGGGCAAATGGAGAAGAATCTGGAAAATCCGAAACATGGGTTTTGTTCAAAACGGAATGAATTAGTTTTTGAAAGAGCAGGTTTCCCAAATTCAGTCTATATTAAGAGAAACAAAAGGTTCTCTGAAGATTTTTTTCTTAGATTCACTGTTGCAGCCAGTTTCCAAATTATCTCAGTTGCAATACCAAATTCGACCTGTTCCTATTGAATGCTGATGGAAATATATTTTAGACATGATCTTGCTGATCAATTTGTTGTGAATAATCCAATTTTGTTATGAGAATCATTTTGTAATCATCTCTGTTGTAACTTCTCCCTGCTCATTGTGTATTTAAATGAAAATAGAGATCAAAGAAGGGGATTCAGGATGGATTATTAGAGGTTAGAGATTAGATTAGAGATATATGGGATAGGATAGGAGGAGATATAATGGAGGGATTTAAATTTTCGTTGGGGACCTCAATTGTAATATATAGAATGTTATTCGGAAGGACGCATCGTGCTGTAATGAGGATTGAATTCAATGGTTAATACATAATCTACGTTGTTGTTCATTCATATTCTTTGAAGTAGCTCAACAATATTCGCTGGTGGCTAGGGCCTGGCCCCTGGTGGATCAAACTACATTTCCTTGTGTTATATATTTCTGATTCTCGCAAGTTTGATTGGTTTGGTAATTTTCCCGTTTTCTGTGAGTTTATCCTATTCGCTATTTACTGCTTCCCTGTATTGAAGTAGTATCTTTTCTTTATATATTTTACAATGCTATCAGTTGATTCAATTTATGTTTATTATAGGGTAAATTATTTAGATAGTGAATCGTATTGATTTAATCAGTTGTAAGAGTTTGGTTATCGCTATTGAACTCTCAAATTGATATCATTTCCATTTTGATTGCTTCGTAGATATTGAGTATGGTTTATATTGAATCAGCTACAAAGAGATGAGTTATTACTACTATGCTCTCGGCTGATGCTATTGTTAATTGAATTACTTGTGTGAAATTTGATTACGATTTTAGTAGAGGATTGAGTTTTGAAGCTTAGATGTCATATTTCCTTTAATAATTGCAATTTGAGTTTATTAGATGCATCCGTTTACTCTTGTATCAAAGATCTATACTACATTTTAAGAAACATTACTCTCTGGATTTATAGCATCTACATATTGTGTACACTCTTGAAATAAGAGGACTTGCCCGGGTTGATGATTAATGTGGGGTAATTAGGAGTTTTGAAAGGCACCTCTTAGCACCCAACAATGCTCTGCCCTCCAAGCCTCCTATTTCTTTGCACAATTTTCCTTGGGGTCCAATGAAGCCACATGTGTGAATTGGCCTCTTCACACACTCACTAACCTTTGATCTAACTGCGCAATCCTAGAGAAGATAAATCCTTCTCATGGATGAGCTTCCTTTATAGGAAAAATATTTATCCAACTGATAGTACATTGTCCCTTCTCTGATCCCAACTGGGTCTCTATCTAAACTGACATGCATGAGTTATTCATGAGAGAATATTCAGTTATCTAAAGAACAATAGTTATATGCAAGCATGCATTAACTAACTGAACTTACTTAATTTAAACAAACTGTTTAAATAAAACTAACTAGACTCGACTCAGTTAGCTGAGCCAACTAATTATTACTCAATATAGAACTCATCCTTATCTCTTTAATTGATGGATAAATTCCTCAATTAATAGAGAAACTGTTTCATGTCCTCACATAGACTTCATGTTTGATTTTTCACAACTAATTAACTCATGAAGAATTAACTAATTTATTTTCAAACAACTGTTAAGTTCAAATTTGAATTTTACTTCCTATTTTTAGTCCAGGGGCTGACTAAAATAGAAATCCATCTTAAATTGCTAAAAATAAAATGTTATTTTTAGCACTTCCATTTTTCATTCCCTATTGCTCAATCCAGCATTGATATCTAAACTACTATTTATAGCAGTACTTTTTTTAGCACTTCTATTTTTAGCATTTCTTGTTGCCATTTTCAACAAGGGTGTGCTCTTTTGATGGTACACCTGAAACTCCTATGTCATCACATTGATTGTTTCATTGAGAAAGTGTGTATCATGTTCACTCAGAATTTTTGGACAACCAAACTTTGTCAATACGTACTCAAAGATAAATTTTGTGGTTGTCACATTCATATAGTCTTTCACAGGTTGCACCTCTGCCCATCTAGTTAAATATTCAGTCGCAGTGATGATGTATCGTGCACCCGTCTTCTTTCCTGGCGGCTGAATTGGTCCTACAAAGTCAATCACCCACTTCTCGAAGGGCTATAATGATACTTGCAGATTCAACGGTAGCTCATTCCTGTGCGAGGGCCTACCCGTCCTTTGGCAAGCGTCACATATCCTACAATATGATTTTGAGTCCTTATGCAAGGTTGGCCACCATAGCCCAGTGCGTAGGATCTTCGGCATTGTTGCTTTTCCTGCATAATGACCTCCCGTGGCTCTGTCATGAGCCTCAACGAAGATACTGCTTCATTCAAACTTTGGCACATAATGTCACAATATTTCATCTGACCCCATTTTGTAAAAGTGCCCTGCAATGATAGAAAAGTCTGCCATGCACACCACCAGTTCCTTTTTTTGTTGGCTTGTATATCCTTCCAGAGCCGTAACCATTGTTAGGAAGTGTAATATCTTCAAAGTGACTATCCACGATGCGCATTGCAAAGAGTTGCGTGTCAGGTAGCCCTGCCTCCAAATTAGTAGGTTCCTCTCCTGTTTCGATGCATGACAGATGATCCGGTCCAACATTCAAACGTCCTCATTTCACAATAAATTCAAAATCATGCTCCTGGAACAACAAAAACCACCTACATATCTTTCCCCCCAACACAGGCTTGTTGACCAGGTATTTCAACGTGGAATGGTCTGTATACATCTTGAAGTGTTCGCCCAACAAATAGTGCCCGAACTTCTGGAGCGCATACAACATAGCTAAGCCTTTCTGCTCTGTTGTGGAATAATTTTTCTCCACTTTGGACAACTTCCTACTTGCAAATGCTATAGGATGATCCAAGTCCCTTTCACCAACCTGTGTTAGCACTGCTCCCAACACAATACATGATGCGTCCACATGCACATGAAATTCCTTCTTCTAATCCGGGAAGTCTAGGATCAGCACAGTGACCATCTTCTCCTTCAACACATCCAAGCTATTATGGAATTCTTCATTCCAACAAAACATAACATCCTTTTTTAACAATTTTTCCATCGGCGTGGTAATCTGGGCATAGATCTTGACGAATTTCCTATAGTATCCTATATGCCCCAGTGTTGTGCACAACTATTTCACACTCCTTAGCGCCTCCAAGTTGATTATGACCACGATCTTAGCTGGGTCTACCATCAAGCCTTGTCTGCATACCACATGGCCTAGCAAGATCCCAAAAGGGACGCAAAACAAACATTTCTTCAGATGAGCGTGATCTGGTATCTCTAGCATGTATCTAGCATCAAGCGCAGACTTTCCACATGGTGGTTCACCAGTCCAAACACAGTCCAATCATCGAAGTATACTTCCAGAAATTTATGAATAAAATCCATGAACGCCGTGATAACTACGCGCGAAAAGATCGCCGACATGTTCTTCAGCCCAAAAGGCATCACCGTATATTGGAAGCATCCCCATTCGGTCGTGAAGGTCATCTTACTTCTATCCTATTGCGTGATATTGATTTGATGGTACCCGAGAACCCATCAGTGAATGAATACGCTTCTTGGCTGCCAACATTATCCAAGAATTCAATGGTGAACGAGGTTGGGAAGGGATCATGCACGCAAGAATCATTCAAATTCCTGAGATCTACGCATATCCTTATTTCTTCCTTCTACTTCTTTTCCTGAACCACTATTGGGCTTACCCAATTAGATTCTTCCACCGGTTCAATAATACCTGCCGCGAGCATCTTATCTAACTAAATGCGGACCCTTTCCTTATACTTTGGATTGAGGTGGTATGGTCTTTGTTTCACGTTCGGTTTTAGGGTGATCTTCATGACACCCAAGTATCCTATTATCCTTTCAGATCAGAAAACTTTGTGGGGAACAAGTCCTGATATTCGCGGAGCTATTCGGCGACCTTATCTATTGTCGCATCGTCCCAATAGTCCCTAATCTTTGCAAACTTCAGCTTTGCCTCCATGCCAATGTTCACTTGCATGGTCTTGAGTGGCTAAGTTATGTCTGGGTTCTCTAGCTGTGGTCCTTCAACTCCGCGGTGACCTTCAGTCTCTGGGATATTAATATTTCTCGGGTCTTCGTCATCTTCTTCTATTGTTACATTGTAACACTCCAATGCATGGCTCAGCTGGGTAGTCCAATCAGGTTGAATCAGGTCTAGAGGATCCTGTGGTATCCTAAAGATGGTTGTCTTCATCTCCTGTAATGCTTCATCAATAGATTCAAATCCATCCTCAAAATTGAACTTCATAAAAAATCCTTGGTGTAAAACATCCCATTCTTCGGTGCCATGACAAAGTTCTGTCTCCAAGTACCAATTCATTGATATAACATCCAAGGTATGACAAAACAGATGGACCCACTCTGGCTGAGGCTTCACTACATATAATTCAGTCCATTTGGCCAAATGTTCATGCGGATCATTCCTCCCATCATGCTTTTTTGCTAGTCGTACCTTCGGGTGGCCAAAGCGTATCGTCATCATACTTCTATATCCGCGCCAATCCTCAAAACTATTCTTGTGTGTACCCCACCATCTTGCAGGTGTAGCGCGCAATGCCCAATCTAATGCCTGGAAGATATGCTTCTTGGGCACTTCCCTTTCGAATGCATCCAAAAAGCACTCAACGTCAGTTAACCCATCATAGTGAGGCATATTTCTTACCTCTGATGATACACAATGCAACGACTTGGTCATCATATTACAACGTAGCGTAGATACTTCATGTAGCTGGTTCTGTCAGTGCTCTAGTTCTTCGTCTGAATATGATGTGCAGGAGCTCTCACGGTCCCATGTAATACGTCTGTCTGCTGTCGGATCCACCCAATCCTGGTCTTGCGCCATTATCTTGTAAATCTGGTCCAAATCGTCATCACTTTCATAATTGTGAACCGGTTCTATATAGCATGGTCCTTCTACAGGATCCAGTGGCACCACTATGCGGAGTGATTTCTTTTCAAATATCATCTTTCGCTTCTTTAGGTTGATTACCCCATTCATGTTAATGGCCCAATCGATCCCAAAGAGCGCGGGGCAAGGATTGCTATCATCGACAATCTCTATTACTTCAAAATCCGCCAGTGTGCTCATACCTTCGATGACAACTGTTACCCCCTGCAACCTTCCGATTGGGATGATTTTTGTTGATTTTCCATCCTTAGTTGGATCAGAGACCACTGGAGTGTAGGTATCCCAATTCTTTCTGATGTTTGTTTCGGAAAAACATTCACGTCAGACCCCAGATCCAAGATAACCTGGTCCATTTTGTATTCCCCTATCTGTGCAGTGAGTCTCATCTCACGTCCAGTCCTTACCTTATACTTACCAATATTTCTGACTACATGCGGTTCACCAGTAGTGCTGTCCTTGCTAGTGCACCAATTGATCAGTTCCTGCAGTCCCTTCATAACCTTATTATCGCAGAGTAGTTTCATGTAGGTCTCCAAGAACGTGGTAATCATGGATGGGTCCATTTCTTCAACTAGTTTCTCCTCACTTCCTGAGGTAGAGGCCTCAGTGAAACTTTTCTTCGCTTCCATAAATTTTTCTTTTGTGCGTTCCAGATCAAACCTGGTTTCCTTTTCGGTTCTTTGTGGACCCACTCACCCTCTGCAGGCTGCTTCCCCTTATCCTCACCAGTCGTTGTTCCACTATGTAGCATAATGTTTACTTTAGTGTCTTCCTTCTGAGGCTCAGCCCTCATCATCTGTAGGTTTTGAGTCGGTTGCGAAGGCTGCTCTCCCTTTTCACGAATATTAGCCAAAAATATAGGGCAATCCTTAGTCACATGGTCAAACTGAGTAAAATAGCGGCATGACAGTCATGTCAGGTTTGGGCAGTCTCTCACGTAGTGTCCCGGTCCTCCACAATTTAAACAAATAAGCTGCCCTTGGCTTCTACCAAGCCCTCCTCCACTTCGGCCCAGACCGCACCCCTGATACTCACCTTGCGCTCCCCCAACACCTTGGTCTGGAGGTCGTGCTTTTGCCTGCACTCGGTATGCAGGTGTCTTGTCCATCATTAATTTGTAACTATAGAAATTGCGCTTGTCATACTGATTGAAAAAAATTGCAGAAAATCTGTTGTGGCGTCTGTACAAATTTCTACAGCAAATGGCAATTGTCGGTCACATGTTTCCTAGCTACCTAGCATATAAAACGCCATAGCGCAGGCCCTGTACTTGGCCCTACTGCAACCTCCAGCCTTAGAGACATCAGTCCCCCTGCTGCAACATATTTTGCAAAGACAGGACAATGATCCTTGTCATGCCCCTGACCTTAGAATTTCAGGCACCAGAATTCTTCGTGCGCCTCTGGATGAGCTATTCTGTCTTTCTTCATACTTTTCATTTCGAGGCAAAGGTTCTGCAACTACGCGTGAATCTACTGAACCCCTAGATTGGCATCCTACATTGGTGTCTCGTGTAGTCTCATCGCAATTTTCAGAGCTTCCACCAGGGTGCCAGTATTCTTTTGTGATAATGCAACCCTAAGGTGGGGAACGAGTGAGGCCACAAACCATTCATGGTGCTGCCCATCAATTAGGTTCATGTTGGATTCACAGATCATACACTTCAATCTTTGATCCAAATCCCAAGGTGTCTCCCCAGGCTTCATCATGATCTCCTTGAATCCCACAATGGATTGCACTTGAGACTTAGGTCTACTAAATTCCCTATTTAGTGTAGTCTGGATATCTGCCAATGTGGACATCGAATTATTAGTATTGTAATTAATGTACCATGTTAGTGCATAGTCTTGCAAAGCACTAACCAACGTTGCTTTCTTCATTTGATCATTCGTGATACCCTGAGCTTCCCATACAACCTTCGCGACGAACCAAAATTGGTCCGGATCTTCATTTCCTATGCCCTTGAATATAGGTAGCTTTACAGAGTTCGCCATGTTGAACAGTGGTGGAGTTGGCGGCGGTGTGGGTGATGGGGTAAGTGGTGGAGGTGAGGATGGAGGTGGTGTGGATGAATGGGATGAGAATAGAGGCTGTGTAGGTATTCGCGGGAACCCTTGTCTTATAAACTGAATAACTCTCAATGGAGAATCTTGCGCTACTCCTTCGTCATCGCTCAAAGGAGGCTCAATCAGCAGGCTATACTCAAGACCTTTTCTTCCTCCGTCCCTAAAAGACCTTCCACTTTGCGTAGCTCCAAACATCAATGTAACTGCATGACCTGCTTTTCACACAAGAGCATCTTAATCCAAGTATTTAGTGATTTAAAATACTTACCTCGTGGCCCCTTGAAGAAGTGGCACTCTGCTTCGCTATAACTGATCGAAGTATCAACCGCGAAATCTGTCAAAAACCCTCCTATCATATGGTCGAGCCAATGATCGACAACATGCACTATTGTATATTTAGAGGCTTCCAATATCCGACTAACTTCGGGGTCCAGATAATCGGATTGTCAAGCCCCCACCTTCCCTAGTCATCTGCCAACTTCGCGATCCACTCGTATAATTCAACCAGGAAATAACAGAAGAATATTTCATGAATTTTGGTGTACAAATATCTGTCCAACCACTGTTCCTTTGTCAATCGTGGATTCCTATTTTCTTGCAGCGCGAATTCATGGCTCTTTCTATCCAACTAGTGTTCAATCTCCTTCTTAGTTGGATTCCAATGATGCGACCTCACACATCTCATTATGCAGATCCCGGTATTGGCAACTGAACCATTTGTTGGCTTGATGGGCCCTGAACCAGGTTTGACATTAGTCAGCCAAGAAAATCCCTACACTACTGACCCTTTTAGCATCAATCCGTGGAGTGCAGACTAAAGTCTCACCAGAAGTAGTATGGGCGGATGCAGGAACCAAGTTTCTACACCCTGAGATGGTTGTGATGTCAGTTTTATACCTTGACTCTTCCTTCGTGTAGATTGATAAGACTTTAGGACTTATTGATGTACTTCTTTATTAGTCCTTCAGAACCTCTACGAAGGTATGTGACCTTCTTTTGCGTAACCCTAACAAGCGATCTCGGCACTTACGCGCCTTTGTAATTACTTTGCTGTATAGTTCTTTGAATTATATTAAGTGTTTTCCAATTCTATCATGCAATTTAGATTATCTTTGCGTAAACATATATATCTACTTGCGTTCATATAGCAGAGGAAAACATATAGATTCACACATCAATTTAGTAATAAAACATAAACCCAGTGATTAAAATAACATAATCGCATGCAATTGACAGAAGTAAAATACACAGTAATTTTAGAATACTCGTCTTTATTGATGATCCACATTTCCAATACAGACTCTGACTACCCTGTGCACACATCTATAGGGGTTTGCACACTCAGCTGCGGACTTCTACCCCAGGCCTCTGCGCACTCAGCTGCAGAGCCTCTTCCCTACACTAAGACTCTCGGTCTTAACTGTTTACAGAATCATCAATGACTCCTCTTAACTTTAACTACTGACTTAGACTCCTCTAAGGCCTCCTTTTTATACAATCCCATGGTCCGCGGACCAAGGGTGGATCTTGTCAAACTGGCACAACCTATCTAAACTAAGGGTGGAAACCCTTTTTGACTCTTGATATCTTTGCGCTCTGCGACCACAAAATGTGGATACTTTACATTTCTTTATACAAAATTTAGGCCTTCTGCCCCAAACTTGGGTTTTTAACCCCAAAATTGACCTCATGAGACCCGTTCCCAACAAAAAGATATTTTCATATGCATGTATATAAGAGATATGTACTGCTATTTTTGGATTACTGTAATTAATTTTAGAGACAAACCTATTTAGTTTTTATTTTCTATATAAGCAATGACTGTAGAAGAAAAAAGGGTTGGAAACTTTTGGAAAAATTAATATCTTTTGTGTATTATTGATCAAATTGTAATGAAAGCAATCTTCATGATAAGTTTGCAGACATTCTTGTGTTATGATTCCGTATCCGTCTTCTTGGTTTAATAGTTTCCTCATGTCTGAAATACTGAGTTTTGAAATTAGGATTCATATATTTATACTCCTGTTTCTTTATTTTCAGACATTTAACAATTGTTTTTTTACTTAACCACTGTAATGATTTCCTTCATTTTTCTTCCGAATTCCTTGAAGTGTCAAAGGAATTATCACTGCCTTGCTTTTGTGTTTTTCTCACTGAAAATTGTTGCTATATAAAACTGATTGGGTTAGAATCCATGCCCAATGGTGGATTTTTCTCATAGTCCAACCAGACTCAATCATTCTTAAATAAATTTGGCCATAGGACTTAATTGTAAACCTTCTACTACTATGATGTTGAGTAGTTGATTTTAGGGAGAGATCCCTCTCCAGGTTGGAGGGCCAGCTTTCAATCTCAAAGATGTTTGAGGTTACCTTAGATTTTTTCCCACAACAAGGTTTTCTCTAAGTGATATCACCTAGGAAATCAATTATAGTGGTTATTGTTATGCGCCAAGATATGTCAATTCATTCATTGGAGGTAAAAACTACCTCTCTTTATGTTTTGAAAAAAGGGTCCTTAAGCTTAAGGGGAAAACCCTTACAATTCTTTTAGAAACATTTCCCATTTTCAACTCACAACACTTCTATTTTGTGCAAATTTAGTTTTAAGCATATGATGTACTTTAAGTATTCAATGGGCTAAAGGACAAGAAAATGGTTGATGTGGAGCTATTTTTTAAAAGAGCACAAGTGTTTGCTAAGTCAAGAGCATAACCACATATAGTCCTTATCTATTAGGCATCTTTATCCTATACTATAAGGCATATATCATATAAATGGAAGATGTATAAGAATTTGAAGGAAAACAAGTATATACTAAAAATCGTTGGAGGCTGGAGTCTCATAAAGTCATAAACTTATCGACATACAAAACAAAATATGAAATTTGGAGAGGACCATAGTTCCATTCATCGATACAATTGAGGAAAGCATAAATTTGTGAACACCTAGAGGGGATGGAAGTCTCATAATGTGATAAAATTTGTAATGAACATTGAAAACATCATGAAAGTAAAATTACCATAGAAAAGTTGAATAAATTGTCACATATCCCTTTATTGATTGCAAAGCGAGTAAATTATATTCTTGTCCAAAAGAGTTCAATTATATTTGTAGATATAAATACCAATGAACAAAGAGACAACACGACAAAATGTCTATTATTCAATTGTAGCCATCGACCTAGAATTATAGTTAAGAGGAAAAGCCATGAGTTACTACCAATTTGCATGAGACATTACAAAATACTTGGTTACAAGCTACATAGGTTTGATAAGAATAAGAGGTAGAATCACATAAATATTCTCTATAAAAAGTAGAAGAACAAGTTCATAGTCAAGTTGAAAAATCATCTATTTTTTCCAATTATGGTTTAGAGATGCTCTCAAGCTAAATAACTTATGCTCTCCTTTGATATGTAGAAATTGAAGATCCATTACTTGAATTTCCCCCTTCATTTCTCACTTCCTCCCTTTCAAATAATTACCAAATTTATTACCATTCTTTGTTCAGTGGATGACACAACACCAATAACCAACAACATTGAATCATTTTTCCGGTTGCAATTTTTTTGTTTGTTTTTAAACTCAAATTAGTTTTTTCCATTATGAATTATGGTTATATTGCTTAGGATTGTGTTCTTGGGGAAGTTGGGTGGCTCGAGGAAAAAGTAACTTTTAAATAATACTAAAAATAATTAAAAAATACTTCTAATAATTTATTTATTTTTAAGTAAGGTGGAAAGTGAGGGGGAATTCATTCTATATTTCATAAGAAATCAATAAAATAAGTTTGCATGGGGAATTGGAACTATCATGAATAACAAAATAGAATTAAAATTATTTTTATAAGCCTTTTACTCTTTAACGCTGAAGGAATTAGGAGACATTTGTGGTGGAAAACTTAATGCTAACTCTTTGAGGTGTCCAGAGAATATCTCTTCATGAACGTCCATTAGAACTAATTCGATTGGTGACAAGAATAGAAGAAGTATGGAGTGCCAATAAGATCGAGTTTTTCCATGTCCTTCGACATCTACATTCAATAGTACACCAACATGAAAATTTGAGGGTTAGTTTAAGTCTTGGCATATGTCTAACAAATGGGAGGAGCTCTTTTCAACTCTTCTCCCCTTATAGAGAATTTGAATATGGATGGAGATAACAAAGGCATCCTTGCCGTCACTTTATTCATTATGAATTAAAATGTACTAATTTCCTGTTAGTGTTGTATTACGACACCCCTACCTTCACTTTTGTGATATATTATGAACAACATGGCCATCTAGTTGGGCTTTCAATGTGGTTTTTTTTTGGCCAATATATGTAATAGAACAAACACATGGAGTGTTTGGTGTTTCTCTATTCTAGTCTTGTTATTTTTAGGTGCTCAACACTCAACATCTCTAAGCCTCAAAGGGAGCCCACCTTCGCTATTTTTGATTTTTCTCCCACCTTTCTATTTTTTTTTGGTCTTGGCTTGGTTTCCATGTTATTTGGATTAGGTTGGCACATTGTCATTAAAATGAGGGGTGTTGCATTCCTTTTGACTTGGAGGTGTTATCACAATTTTAGTCACCAGTTTTAAAGCACACACAATTTCAGTGTCAACATGGATCTGTAAAAATAATTTTAATGCGCTGACAGTTTCAGTGTCAACATGGATCTGTAAAAATAATTTTAATGTGCTGACATTTTGAGTAGTAGCGCATATTTGAAAAAAGGGTTAGCTAAATGCTAGTAGCTAGAGTATCAGTGCCAAAGGCAACATTCAAATTTTGTTTTATGTCCAAATAATGCGCTGATGGAGCACATACTAGCAAATGAATAATCATCTATCAAGCGAACGTTGACAAGTCAGATGGTGATGTGACATAATGGGTTTTTGGGTTCTGCTGCTGAGAGGTAATGTTTGGTTAAAATATCATGATTGCACGCTAATATTTTTTGTAATCATATGTCAGGTTTGTTATACGATTTATAAGTTGGCACACTCTAAAATAATTTTATTCAAATGTTAAAACTCGTATAATGGATGATTAACTGGTTGCATGTTTTATGCCAAAAGAGGACACGTTGTTAAGATTTCCCAAAAACCCTAGATTGAATCCCACTCCCATTTATTGTGCTACTATTTGACGATGAGAGCTATGGGAAAGAGCAGAAAAATACACAGAGGAGAGCCTAAAGGTCCACATTTTCTCGAAATTTACCCAACGATTCATCAACGTTTCTAAGAGGTAGGGTGGGAGAATTTCTTCTTCCATTGCACAGGGTATCATGATGGAGTTTCCAGAGATTTTGTGGAGGGTTTTGATGGAAAGAAAGCTATTGTTATGGGAATCTCCTTTCTTGTTACTGAGGAGGTAATTATAGAAGTGATAGGCCTACTTGCAGATGGAGAAAGAGCCTTCAAGAGTCATGTTTTGGCTGGAATTGATGTACCATTTTTTTCTGAAGGATGAGTTTAAAGATAGGAACTGGTATTCAGAAATTTAGAGTTCCCGGTTGAAGGGAGAATGGCATGGTTTCCTGTGCATTACACAATCTTACTTCACACGCAAGGGATTCTTCAACTAGGTGAATTTGTACCATTTCTGGTTCCTTTTTTACATCGCAGATTAGGCCAAGATAAACGCTCACTATTTTCTATTGGTGAGTTTGAAACATATGTCTACTAGGGTCAGGGAAAGACACAATGCATCCTCTCATTTCATGTATCATAAAGGTATGATTAAACTATTGATTGAAAACCACTTGAGAAAAGTAGGCATAACTTGGGAACATTTTCTGTTTTGGGGAGGGTTTGAGGAAGTTGTAAAACAAAAAAGTAGCAAAATGAAAGGAAGCAAGAAGAAAATTAAACAACCCCAAAACATAGAACAGGGGACCTCAGCAGTACAAACCAGGACTCATCAAAAAGTAGAACCAATTCTTCCTTTAGTTCTCGAGTTACCGAAGGTTTATACCAGGAAGAGTGAGAGGCTGAGAAAAACAAAGGATGCTCCTTCACCTAGTGTTCCTCTACCTATAGAAACAGAAGTTAGTAAACAAGCAAAGAAAGGCAAGGGAAAAATGATTGAGCTCGAGACTAATCACATGTAAACTAAAAAACAACCCACCCTATAAAAAATGTTCAAAGGTGGAAAGAGGCCACATACAAGACTGAGGAATAAACTAAGTTTCAAAATCAAACTAAAGTAGAACCCTGTGTTAGCAAAAGAAATCATTGATGTAGACAAAACCCCTCATATATACTTGATTATAAACAGGGAGTCCACAATCTCAAAGAAAACCAAAAAGACCAAGGCTCAAGGAAACAGGTTGCTACAGAGGCCCAAAGGACTAAGAGACAAAGAAAAACTAATGCAGACATCCTACTAAAGGAAGCTAGCACACTTAGCTAGTTATTTTCATAGCTCAATTTTGATTACCAACGTTTCAGATGGAATTTTGATTGAAGGTCGATAACTAGCATGTCAACGATTTGCAAGGCTAGATTTTGATGAGCATTGACAATTTCAGTGTCAGCGATTTGCATTGTGAAATTTTGTTAAGCGTTGACCATCGCAGTGTCAGTGCAATTTTGTAACGATTTTTATAAAAGTGCTAACAACCAGCCCGTCAGAGATTTTGACCGTTATCCAGTTTTGAAAGAGTATCAATGGATTGGTCAACACCGACAGATCAGGTTGTCTTGAAAGGAGGAGCTGCATAACATATACTATTTTTAACATGAGGATGAGGCATAGGCTCCATGAGGATAGGCAAGATATTAGTCAACGATTTTGACCCCAGATTCTAGCTGATATTTTAGCAGATTGTTATGTTTTTAGATACATATAATTCTGAGTTTATGTATTATGTTCATGTATTCGATATACACTTTATATTTAGAAATATGTAATTAAGTAAACACTAAAAACTTGCTTTTAGTTTTTAATTTTTCCTATAAATACAAACTCTTTAGAATGAAGAAGCGTTCGATTTTTGTTGAAGAAACATTGTGCTCTGTATATTTTGGGATATTTTTAATAAAGAGAACTGAAAACTACAATAAGGATTCATGTGCTAAGTATTCTGAATGTGCTTTCTCTTGCCATGATGTGTTTTCTTCTAATGAGTAAAAGAGATATAATAACAAAATTCATTCATTGCGATGCTTTGTCCATAGATTTAATCATTTGCACTCTCCTTTCTAAAGCTGTTGTTGGAATTCATCTTCTTGATGCTCCTTCTCAGTGGATTGTTTCTCTTATATTTTGCCTTCATCACAATAAATCAATGGTTCATATTTGCTTAACTACATTTCCTTTGCTAAATGTTTTAGTGTGATCTTGCAATTTAAGTTAAATTAGACTCGATTTCCCAATTGTATGTCTTTTTCTCCAAATCCAAACCAACATCAACAACTTTACAGTAATATGGCCATAGTTTAACATACCTGCTACCCTTCTGACCTAAGGTAGTTGACTTTGAAGAGAGACCCCCCTCCATATTAAAGGGACAACTTCAATCCCAAAGCGGTTAGAGGTTACCTTATAGTTTTTCCCATAGCCAGGGTTTTCTCTAAGTGATAACATTTTGGTGCCATTACCGAGGAATGCAGGATATATTTTTCCCCAACGACTTAACTGCTTAAATTGAGCCTCTGAGAGAAAACAAGGATCTGAAACATTAGTTTTGGCTGCAAGATTTTTCTCTGGCGAATCTACTCTGAAATTTAAGTTGTTTTTATTGGGTAAGTTATGGCTCATAGGGGATTCTATACATGGAGAAACTCCAATCCTAATCCACCAAAAATTTTATCGAGTCCAGAGAGGTTATTCAGAAGATGTAGAAGATCTCTAGAAAAATCTGCTACAGTTCATTTAGAGAGGTCTTGTTCATTACCTAAAAAGGTTGAATCTATTGATGATATTCCGTTCGATATAAAATATGAATAAAATATCTTTAGATCTAAGTCTCAAAGTAACATTTTAGATATTGTGTTTGATGAGATCAGATTTGAAACTTTTATTTGTATTTATGCTAATCAAAAATTAAATTTGTTGCCACAAGATCAAGAAATTTTGTTTCAATTTCAAACGTTAGAGAAGATAATCCATGAACTATAGATAGCCACATCCAAGTCCCCAACTTTTCCATTTTCCATTCCATCATTCTTTACCTCAACTAGTCCTCTGGTTTCTGTGGGACTTCATACTCCTATCTCATCAACTGTCACAACATCAACTTCACTTACATTGTGTTATAGACATATTTGGGCACATCAACCCCAAACTTATATGTCAATAAACTAGGCCCCATCAACCCCTAAAAGAGTTGTTTCATGCCCTAAAGGAATATAGTCATCTAAATACTACATTCCCCAAAAGTTCCACCTAAGAAACCATCCAGAAATGGCCTAAATTAAACCATACTGACTGCTCCACTGGCAAAGTGCGATGCAGGCCGAGTGGTACACTGCTAGGGTGTGATGCATACTGATTAGGCCTTCTATAGGGTGCAATGCATACTGATTAGGCCTTCTATAGGGTGCGATGGGTGAGGATGGACAAATGTCCGAGACATTTGCTAGGTGGTTGCTCATAGAATCTTCTAGAGACTTCTCCTGTGCCACTTGCCTCTCTGAATTCACCCTAAGATGAATAAGAGATCTAAGAAATCTCCAAGTGGAACCAATTGTAACAAGTGGAATGACACTAATCAAACCCCATGGATGACTCACACCCTTGCACACATCTATAAATGGATCTCCAATTCAAGAGATATAGAGGCTGGAATATTGTGAATTGCAAGGAAGTGCTGATAGTTTGTAGTTGAGGAAGGAGCATTGTATTGTTGGTGTGATCTTGCTATTTCACGAGGTGAAGAAGGATTGAAGCTGGGGGGATGATGCTGGATCAAACAACTGGGTTGCAATTCTCCCTTATATTAATAAAGTTCTTCAAATTTTCTTCCATATGATTGTGCAATTGTGAATGTTATCATTTGTGAATGCTATCATTTGTTCATTATATATCTGATTCTGTAATGTTTATGTTGTAATAGATCACGATGCTTTGATGGTTCCTTGTTGCTGTACTTGTGCAGGTACTCTCCAAGCGTGTTAAGTACGGGGAGAAGTTGCAGGATCTGTCAAAGGGGAGAGAGAGAAAGAAAGGGATTAAGCGGAAGTTCTAGGTTGGTTCCATTATCATTCTCTTATCTGTTACACATAGAAGAAATCGTTGAATTGCCTTAAACTGTTGTTTCTAGGGTAGCTGCCAAACCTAGAGGGCTAGCATTCCTTAGGAATACTAGTTTTCCCATAAACAAATTAGTGACTCCGCTAGGGAAGAACATATGTTTGTTTATTGTTATTGTTTGTTTTATAAACTATAGACAGAGCCTGAAGTCAGCTAGGTACCCTTTGAACTACTCTTGCTCTGCAATTGCATAGTAGATGAATGCTGCTTCAGTCAATCTCTGGTTTAGTTTATGAATTAAGCATTTGACTTACAAGAATTCTAGATGCCCTTTTGGTAGCTCAGTAACCTCTAAAGACATTCCCTCATACTTTGCTCTTTACTTTTCATTAAAACTCAGCTTAACTCATTGAAAATAGCTACACATCTGAGCTAAAACCCATTTCAGTTGCGCTCCCTGGACCATTGCACTGTCTTCCACTGTAACCAAGTATGCATTACACCTCTTGAGTGTGGTAATTGTGATACATCCCTATTTCTGTGAAGCCTAGGTGCGATGACTGATTGAACTCTTTTTCCATTCTAGAAATTGGGGGTTTTTGACCTTGTTTTCAGTTTTGTTTAGTTGTTTTGCTGCATATGAACAATGCCTCCTTATTGAAGCCTACTTGCATCACATAAATCAGCCTCAATTAGATTAGGATTAGTGAATGTTTTTTTATGTATTTGTTCATCATTTACAATCCTTTGTCGAAAAGTTGTTTAAATCGATTTTTCACTTTGATGCAAAAAATGTCGTAATTGTCGTTTTGTGTCGAAAAGAGAAGTGTCATGAATTATTCTTTCCTTTGATAATCGATTAAAATTTTCTTCATGTATTTGATTTGATTTGTTTATATTCGAAGTGTCGAAAGAATTTTTATTCAAAATTGAAAAGTTTCATGGAGTCTTCCTTTCTCTTTTGAAGAAAAAATTGTCGAAAATGTCATTTTGAATGAAATATTTCAGATCTTTGCTGCATTTAGTTTTCCTATTTGGTATTTTTCACATTAAGGAGAACGAAAACAAATACATGCATTTGCATTTAGCAGTTGTAGGTTTGTGTGTGAAACGATGATTTAGGGAAATGCACTAGTGTGTGCTCTTTGCTATTTGTTTAAAAGCACTGTAATTTTCTTTCCCTAGTAGCTAGGATTTTCATTGCTCAAAATAAACAAAGATTGTTTATCATTGTAGATTGCATTTTAGGAAGTTAAAATCATCATCACATAGTGAACCATTGAAAGGAAAAATATAAACAAGATCAACTTTAAAATAAATTTCAATGAACCTAACAACGCTTTGGAACTTAACGCAAAATATCTAGAGGTCTAGGCTAGAGACATGTTCCGGCGTCATTAAAACTAGTGGCTATCGTTTTCATTGAAGGTTGGGTGATTCCTCCTCCTTGATATGACAAGTGCTAGCATGGGCTTGTGCTCCTCATACCGTCGCGTATATATTGGGAGACCACAATAGGCTTATATCCTTTATCCATAGGAAGTTGAGTTTGCCGCCTTATTGATCGCAATGCACTGAACACAACATTCAGGAAGATTAACTACCGTACATAAGTCCTTGGTAATTTCTCTTTAATTTATCACCAAGGTGTATATTGCAATTTTGCGATTGGTTTGGTAATCCCTCTATCTATATTTTCTAGAGTAGTCACTTTCACTCCTTTTTTACTCTTTAAAAGAAAAGGTCCATCTGAGCACTTGCCCTTTCAGGCTCATTAAAAATCGAAGCATACTAGAGTCATCTTTAGCTTTTTCTCGACTCTTAAAAACTGAAAAAGCAAAGTTGTGTCAAACCGTCATTAAAATTAACTGAATTCGGAATAACATCCCTGTTCCTTAGTTGATCTTAGGTTGAGAGATATGGTGATGAATCCGGAGTCCACTGATCAAGGAATCACTTTTGAGGGGAATCCTAGCCCTTTTCCTTTTTGGGGAAATATTGGTGCTCCTTATATGGCTACATTGTCCCTTCTGGGAATTACCAATGGCTTTCCAGTATGGCTATTTTCAACCTCTGTGGTCCAAAATGCCGTGATTTCTCCACAATCGAGTACACCTCCGTTGAACCTAAAATTAGCCCTTTGCCTTCCTCCTCGTTTGTTTCTCCCTCCCCTTCTTCCTCTTCGCTTGGTGAAAGTAGTGCTACTGGTAACTAGGTGGCTGAGAAGAAGAAGAAAGGGAAGGAGAAGAAGAAGAAGAAGCCAATTCAGCAAGGGGGCAACCAAGCAACCATTGCTTTGAATGAAAATCCATCCATTAAACTTCCCAAACCCAAATTTCCATGCATAATTTGTACGGGAGACCATTTTCATCGAGATTTTCCTTGCTTCCCTCAGATCTTGAAAGAATGGTCTCCCTGTTCACACCATCCTTTGTCATCAACTTCTAGAGATCATGTTGGTAACACACCTTCAACTAGTGATAGAAAAGTTCATGGACAGAAAGGAAAAGTCAGAATTCCATGTAGGTTATGTGAAGATAACCATTCCCTCCACATTTGTCCTTTTTTGGATGAAGCCAAAAGAATATTGGATAACCGTCTTGCTTCACCACAGCGACTTCCATCTGGTTATAGGAAAATCTCCCTAAGTCCTTCGCTAGTTGAAAAACTGACTGACTTAAATCAACCATCGGTCAAAACCACTCTCTCTGAAAGTGAATCTTATGAGTCCATACCCGACCAAAATCAACAGTTCGAGGTAACAATTGACCCAATTTCACCTCCAGCCAATCATACCTTTCCCTAAGAGAGTGAAAATGATACCATTCAAGTTCTTTTTGTTACTTCAGATTTTAATGAACTTGGGGGCAATCTTCCTATTCCACCAAGACGAGAGGAAAGTCCTCCAGTTCTCATAACTCAAGGGCTTAATTCTCCCGTTTCTTTTGTACCCCCTCCAAGTAGTCTAGTCACTTCCTTTGATTGGAATCGACTAGCAAGATCCCGCCTTCCATCTTATGTACCTTTCTGGATCATAGTACAAGTTCATAAAATGATCGTGTCTGGCACTATTATAGATGAAGGTGCATTAGTGAGTATCCTTTCCTCAACTACTTGGAAAGCGCTTGGTTCACCATCGCTTATGCCTGTTACACAGAATCTGTTAGGTTTTAACAAAGGAACTAGTCGACTGTTAGGGATCCTTCCTAAATTACCTATTACTTTGGGAGGGAAAACCATTCATCTGAACGTGATGGTAGTCCCAGGACCTTTAGAATACAATTTATCTTGGGCGTGACTATGTTTATAACATGAAAGCCATTGTTTCAACACTCTTCTGAGTGATGCATTTCCCGCATGAAGGCAAGATTGTCACCATTGACCAACTTTCATTTCCTAGTCGAGGCATAGCTCCAAGTCAAACATCAGCCCTAAATGGTCCATTTGCATCAATGGTATCAATTGAACCTTAATTCCATCCACCTGATAACCATGAGTAGTCTGGTGAGTGTAATGAAGCTTAGGGGGCATGCACTTAGTTGTAAAGATGAGTTTCCTTGTAGGTTATGTGATTGTTCTGACACATCATTCACCTTTGTCTATTCTGGATGAAGCCAAGGAGGTGTTTTGTCTATTCTGGACGAAGTTGTCCTACCTCACCACAATGACTTCCATTTGGTTACAAGAGACTCTCCCTTTTATCATGCTGGGGGCATGCAAACCTATTTTCAAGCATAGTTTTTCATTTCGAGCTTGTGTAAAAATGAAACTGAACACCAAGCATAGTTCGTTCGTTTCAAGCTTGTATAAAAATGAAACCAAATCCAAGCATAGTTCCCCATGGTTCAAGATTGTCTAAAAATGAACCCATTTTCAATTTTTAACCCTTGTGATTGCCATTCTATCAAACTTTTGAGCCTTGGTTGTGTACATCCCATTGCCACCATCCTTTTGGCCGATCATACACTTTCACTTGGTTGTTTTACTCCTTTTTTGAGGAACAGTTGCGATGAGTGGTCTTATTAGCCAGCCTATCCACATAAATGAACATGTTTTGAGAAGTTCTAAAATCACCGGAACCAGTTGCTACCTTAGATACCACTTGTTTCTCAAAATCAAGTCCTCTTTAAACCCTTTTCAGACTCCTTAAATATGAAAATATTGTCGAGCGATTGTCCTTTCCAGCTCATTAAAGTAATTGGAAATGTCATCCCTCCTGTATTATTTTATCCTTTTCAGACTTGAGGGATTATTTTATAAAAAATAATTGGTGGGGTTTTCTTTTCGTCCCTTTTCAAACTCTCTAAACATGAAAAGGACCGAGTTATCCTTGTCGTTTAACTAGTTAAAACAATAGCGACAAACTTGTCCATCTAGACGAGACTGAGTTTCACTGTTGTTAGACTCGTTAAAACATTAAATAGTGATAGGTTCTCCCGAAGGGCAAATTATAGAACAAGCATATTTTATCCTCCTCAGGATTGACAAAAATAAAGAGGTACTGGTCAGCAATGACTGGGGAAAAAGGGGAAGAAAACTTGAAGAATTTATGGTAGCAAGTTGCTCTTGAACATGACATTTTCACTTCACCACCATCATTGAGTCGGGTTGGGTTATTCCGTTCACCAGTCATCTCACCATTGGTCTTTCATACCATCCATATTTTGAAGTTAACACTACCAATTCATCTTAGTGTCGCTGACATGTTCAAGATAAGTCATTCAGTTGATAAAACCACCATCCAGTTCATGTCTCATCCACTACAATACCTCTAACCTTCATCTTTTTCATGACCGCCATTCCTGAACCTTGTGTTGTCAGTTCATTTTCATCGCCAGAAATAATTTGCTTTGTTTCATGTCGTAGATGTGGGATACATCAAGGCCCTCCTATGACGAGTCACTTCTTGTCGACATTAGCCCATTATCCAAGAATTTGACTTAGAAACAACCCTTTCAGTGCTTTGAAGCTTGCATACATCAATGGCAAGTTTCTCACTTCCGGCGATAGATTGACATCAATGGACTTCTACCGAAATATTTTGTGTGGTGTTCGACATCGAATCATATATTCACACCACGTGAATTGTACTGTAGTACCTTGAGGGTCATTATCATTATCGGTGATTCCTCTCGCGTCTGTTAACAGCTTACATCATTGGTTGGTAATCAGGCGATTTCTTTCCATGTTTGACTTCAGAACATCTCTTCACATGGATTGACTTGCTCATCGAGTGAAGATTGAATGAGTTTGAAGACCCCGAATCTAGTTTCATCCATCCAGGCTGTGATATATTCAGGGACATAAAAACATCAAATGTATAAAGGCTCTACACAGATGGTCCTCCTAACCATGGATGATGGCTCTATATCTGAAGAATCACTAGTCTAAATTTGCAGACGACTATCTCATCTATGTACATGAAATGAATTTATAAAGCTGAGCATGGGAATGCCTCCCTCCGCTAGATCATGAAAATTATATTATGATGATATATTGTATTGTAACTTATGCAGGTCACCTTCTAGTTCGAAACTTCGGATCCTCATGATAAAGCATTTCACCGGACATCAATATTTATGACTTCATGCTTTAGGGGGAAACTGTTATAGACATATTTGGGCGCATCAACCCCAAACTTATATGTCGATAAAGAAGGGCTCATCAACCCCTAAAAGAGTTGTTTCCTGCGAACATAGTCATCTGAATACAACATTCCCCAAAAGTTCCACCTGAGAAACCATCTAGAAATGGCCTAAATTAAACCATACTGACTGCTCCACTGGAAAAGTGCGATGCATACTAAGTGGTACACTACCAGGGTGCGATGCATATTGATTAGGCCTTCTATAGGGTGTGATGGGCGAGGATGGACAAATGTCCGAGACAATTTTCTAGGTGGTTGCTCATGGAATCTTCTAGAAACTTCTGTTGTGCCAGTTGCCTCTCTGAATTCACCCTAGGATGAATAAGGGATCTAAGAAATATCCAAGTGGAAACAATTGTAACAAGTGGAATGACACTAATCAAACCCCATGGATGACTCACACCCTTGCACACATCTATAAATGGATCTCCAATTCAAGAGATCTAGAGGTTGGAATATTGTGAATTGCAAGCTAGTACTGATAGTTTGTAGTTGAGGAAGGAGCATTGTATTGTTGGTGTGATCTTGCTATTTCATGAGGTGAAGAAGGATTGAAGCTGGGAGGATGATGCTGGGTTAGACAACTGGGTTGTAATTCTCCCTTCTATTAATAAAGTTCTTCAAGTTTTCTTCCATATGATTGTGCAATTGTGAATTTTATCATTTGTGAATGCTATCATTTGTTCATTATATATCTAATCTATAATGTTTATGTTGTAATATATCACAATTCTTTGACAGTTCCTTGTTGCTGTACTTGTGCAGGTACTCTCCAAGCGTGTTAAATACGGGGAGGAGTTGTAGGATCTATGAAAGGGGAGAGAGAGCATGCAAGGGATTAAGCGGAAGTTCCTGGTTGGTTCCATTTTCGTTCTCTTATCTGTTACACATAGAAGAAATCGTTGAATTGCTTTAAATTGTTGTTTCTAGGGTAGCTGCCAAACCTAGAGGGCTAGTATTCCTTAGGAATACTAGCTTTCCTAGAAACACATTGTCATCTACATTCCAGATCCCTAGTATTAGTTAAATTTCATCTCACACAACTATGGTTGCTAGATATGCCCCTCTTAACCTCTAGCCTCCACTACATGATATCCCTTTGAATCTGGACAATGTTTACTTCAGTTTGATGTTACAACCCCCCTCATAGCTCAGCAACACATAAATAAGTTGAATGATTTCATTGATTTAGAGAAGGTAGATCATGAAGATGTTAAGCTTGTAGTTTTTGCACATAGTCTTTCAAGGGAAGTTAAGAGATGGTTCAAATCTTTACCAACAACAAGCATTACTAATTTTCAATAGTTTGAACAACTCTCCCTTGCTAGGCAGGAGTTGAAGAAACATCCTTTGCAAATATTGGCCTATTATGAGTATGAAAAGAAACCTAGGGGAGACAGTTCAAGAATTTACAACAAGGTTCACTAGTGTTTACAATTCAATCCTTACTGAGACTAAGCCCCCTTGGTTTTTCCATGTTGCACTATCCCGATGGTTTTGATGCTAAGCTAGCTTATCAACTCAGAGAGAGGAATCTGGATACCTTGGAGGTGATGCAAAACAATGCTATAAGAATGAAAGAAAATATGTTGGCTAAAAAAGAAAAGATGAAGATTGAGAGAAGAGGGGTATTTAAGGAGGAATCATCTTCTTCATCGGATGTTAAATTTTAGAAGACCTCAAGTCCCTCAAAACAATCAAAGAGAAAAAAAAGGTCCTGAAGAGCAGCAGGCCATTAGGCCTCCTTTTTTTGGAAAGTTTTGTTGATGAAGATTCAACTAAAGAAACAAATCAACAAATAAGTTGTTTTGATGATAAGGAAACTCAACTGTTTGTGACCAAGGAAGAGCATGATAATTATGTCTAGTCTTTAGGAGTGAAAGACAATCTTCAGATGTGTCATTCAAAAGTTTACCAATAGGGTTATAATAACATAGTGGCATATTTTCAAAAAACAATATAATCTCAGAGGCCAAACTGTTCTAGTCAGAACTCCATCATAAAAACTGACATCATGCCCAACAACAAGCTGGACCAAGAAAGGAGATACTTAAAATACTAGAGGAGCCTAAAAAGCATGTTCCAAAAAATGCTGAGGAAACTAATAAAGATTCCAAAGAAGTGGAGAAGATGCAACCATCCTTTAGTTTGGAGAGCGAAATTGGTAAATTGAAAATTCCTATCCTTTTTGTTGATCTATTGAAAAATCAATAGTATAAGAAACAATTTTTTTCAGTGGTTAGAAGTTCAAAAAATGATCAGATAAATATCAATTCACAAGATTCTCTCAATTTGGATGATGACACTCTCGAATTTGTTTTTGATCCCCATGTAAATAGTGTGAATGATGATGTCCCTCCTTTTTATGTTAGTTTAAATTTTCATGACATTATCCTTTATAATGCCATGCTAGATTTTGGAGCATCACACAATTTGATGCCCAAATCAGTCATGGACAACTTGGGAGTGGTAACCTTGGCATAAATACTAGCAAAAAGTGTGAGAATGGACATAGTTGTAGCAAATATTCCACTGAGATTTGGTATGTTGTTGTCTCGGTCTTGGGTAGCAAAGCTAGGAGGAAAACTACAAATGGATATGACTTATGCATCCATTACAATATTTGGTGAACCAAAGATATTATACAGAGAATTCTAGATGGCTTATATGGTCAACAATTCAAATCAGTCAGAAAACCATCCTATTTATGAAATAGATATAGATATTGGTTCCCAATTTTTGTTTAATGATTGTTTTACTGATGCGTAAATACTAGAAAAGATTACAGGAAATTTTCAAAAGGAAGAAGTTTAGGCAGCCTTAGATGAAGGTATTTGAAATTTACATTTTGATGGTTCTACCTGTAGAGAAGGTTCCAGAGCAGGAATTTGTATCATTCCACTAGACCTCATTAGTCAGCTACACTCTTACAAGCTATATTTTGACTGCACTAACAATATTGTAGAATACGAAGCTTTGATCATAGGGCTGAATTTAATGAGAAGGTAGAAAGAAAAGAGAGTCCGTGTTTTGAATGATTTAGAATTGGTTGTGAAGCAGGTCAAGGGTATATATAAGAATAAACATCCAAGGATGATATATTATTGCAGTGAGGTATGGGACATGTTTACTAATTTCTTTTTGGAGCATGAAATTTTTCTTGTCTCTAGAGGAGAAAATGGAATAACGTATTATTTAGCCACTTCTGCCAGTGCTTTCAAAATTCCCATTTACTCAAACAAAAAGTATGAAATTAATGTGAAGCACAAACCCTCCATCCCTGATAATAGCAAACATTGGCAAGTTTTCGAAGATGATCAAAAAATCAGGGGATTCCCAGAGAGGACTAATGAGTTTATTAATACTCCAATTGACATAGGTGATGATGAAGCAATAGAGGAAAATCATGAAACAACAACTTTCTTAAATGCTATAGCTAGGCAATTTATCATACAGCTAAACATCACCATAATTCCTAGAGGCTTAGTCCCTTTAGAAAGACTTTTTGACTCAAATGATGTAGCTGTCAAGCCCATAATTTTATCAAGTGATGGAGAAATGGAGGACTATAAGCTAGGGATAAAGGATAATCCTAAAGTAGTCAAGGTCTCTAATTCTTTAAAAGAAGAAAAAAATAACAATATGGAGAGTTGTTGAAATAATTTTTTAGATGTGTTTTGCTGGAGGTATGAGGATTTGACGTTTTATGATAAGATTGTCATTCTGAACACCATTCCAATTAAAGAAAATGAGAAGTCTTTCAAGCAAAAAATGAGAAGAATCAACCCCAAGTTGTTGCCAATAATTGAAAAGGAGTTTAAAAGACTGTTTGCTGCTAAAATCATTATCCCTTTGAGATTTTCAAACTGGATAGCCAATTTGGTCCCAACAAGGAAAAAGAGTGGAGAAATCAAACTCTACGTAGATTTCAATAATATAAACAATTTTTCTTTGAAAGGTAACTATCATTTACCCAATATGGACCACATTTTGCAGAAAGTAGTTGGGTCTAAAAGAATTTATATGCTCAATGGATTCTCCGGATATAACCAGATACTGGTACATCCGAAAGATCATGACAAAACTACCTTTACTACACCATGAGGTACACTCATGTAATCAAATATGCGCTTTGGGCTCATGAACGTTGGGGCGACATTCTAGAGAGAAATGGACATAACATTTGTTAAAGAGGGGAAAATTTGTTGTGATATATTTTGTTAGGTCCCTATACTACTAGTACAACCTGTTGGAAATAATACTGAGAGGGGGGGGGGG